>BMAT01013781.1:293375-309636 GCA_019649035.1 Elysia marginata | reverse complement strand
AAATTTTTTAAAGGAAACAGCTGCAGAGAAGATCAGCCCACGGGACCTCATACGCATAAAATTGATAAATGCCTTTTGGTTCTTGAAAGCCACAAAGCTTGAGAGCAATTGCTCTTGCAGAGTTGCGAGCTATTTTGTTCAAGCAAAAGCTTCGTCGAAAACTACACACAAAGACCTTAAAAATGGAAGTACATGTTGTACCGCTATTTCAAAATCTTAGAGCCGTAATTTGATTATTCTGGATTTCTTTTACTTTCTTTGATTTTTTTGTTGTAATATGACTGCATTCCAATTACCAGGAGGGATTTTAAAAATCTTTATAACATTAAGCGGGGCAAAACAATATCAACATGAGAAATCTTTGGTGGGAATGGTATTTTAAACAGGATAACAGCTAGAGATAGGGATCTTAGATCCTACTAGTTTGTTAATTAAATTATTAGCAATTTTCGTGCAAAGATACAAAATTTAAAAACAACC
This sequence comes from Elysia marginata, assembly GCA_019649035.1. Lineage (NCBI taxonomy): Eukaryota > Metazoa > Mollusca > Gastropoda > Plakobranchidae > Elysia > Elysia marginata. Next base: position 309,156 of record BMAT01013781.1, on the reverse strand, counting down.
TTTTCCCAGCTAAGACAAGAAAGCAAAGGCAGTCGTCCAGAAGTGCACATTATCTTGAAATTATAATTGCAACTGCACAAATCTGTCGTCTTCAAACCTTTGTCAGCCAAATTTAAGCTGAATATAAACACACTTACACATTTTTTTCATAGCAATAGTGTTATTTAGTGTTAATAAAACAACCCAAACAACAGTTAGCCAACAGCGAAAATGTTCTAATCTTACGTATTCATTGATCGGCGTATGCATCGAATCGTTTTGTCAATAGACCTATTTCCGACGTGGAATTTCGTCATTGCTAAAAAGAGATTGGCTTTGTTTTTTTTTTGTTTCTTTTTTTTTAGGGGGGGGGGGCAGTACTAATTAATGTGAAAAATTAATGTTTGTTTCTACTCCAAGTTTTAAACAAAGAACCACTGAAAAGATGCTCTCTGAACAAGTGCAGTCGATCTCAAGACCGGCCGCATATGGAAAATATAAAATTTCGTAGTTTTTCCAACTCGAAAACCTAGAAAAAAAAAAACAGAGTATGCTCTGGATTCACACCTGCAACCGTCCAAACTAACCTACATAAATGACAAAACGCGTGTCTCTTGATCATTGTAAGTTCGACTTTTATTCTATCGGGATCAATTTTAAGGCCCAGACGGTCTTCTTCTTTAAACATAAAAATTCAATCACCTTCACTCAACTGACGCGACGGTTTGTACACCCCCCACCCAACGGTTGTTGTGTCTGTTTTGAAGAATCTATAAATAGCTTGGGGCTGCCCGATATTGGAAATATCTATTTAGTGGAAAGTTTACATTGAACCATGAAAACTTTGGATGCGTGTATTTTTTCTCAGCTGAGAGAACAGTTTAAATTCCGGTTGCTTTGCTTCCTTTTTAAACACATTTCCCGTACTCTTTTGTTTTGTGGATTATTTCAAAGATCGTCGTACAAATATAAATCTTAAATTCTAAAATTACGATTAAAGAACCTAGTCGTTAAATGCAGGTGATACATTGAGTACGTTTTTTTTTGTTCAGACACTGTGTTACTATAAATCAATATTCTCCAGAAGAGAATTAACATCAGACGAAGAAGCCAGTTCTTTCGGAGAGTGTAGAAGTTTTCATATAATCATAGAGAGTTAAAATACACGACTTCAACATTATTAGAGTAGAGGAAACTACGCCTTAGACCCTTTTTTCGTTTCCGTTAAAAATATCATAGATCGGACAATAATAACAAACAAGAGGGGCTGAAATGCCCCCTAGAGCATATTCTTAATTAGATCTCTATCAACTGTTATTCTACTTTGCATATAATGCCATGATGAATGATAGGATCATTTTGTTTTTTACTCTGCTTGTAACCACACCAATTGTTCCTAAAATTACTTGGTGCATTTGGCGATGTAACTCGTCTATTTACAAGGGTACTAAACCTCTTTGTGACTGGGTTGACCCTAGAGCAAAGCTGCACTTTCATGGCATTTGACTCGAGCCAAAGTTCACATCATTTTTCTCATCAGCAACAATATAGCGCGATAGAACCAGATGCACGCATTTTACTCAGTGTTACAAACAAATGCACACTCTTACATGCGTGTTCCGGTTATCTGTTGTGAAGTCTTTAAGTTGCTTTTTGCTGTTGTTTTTTTTACTTTGACAGAGAACTTTAGATCATGACCTTTATGAACAAATACACGAAAAACTTAATTTATCCGGATGATTTTAGAAAGAGGCTTGCGCTTTCGTTTTAAGGTCATCGAGCCCGGACATGCCATTTTAAAATGAATTGCGTGGTGTTGAAAAACAGATACTTTTCGGCAACAATGATGAGGCACTTCGTATGGGCAATGGTTGTAGACAGATATATCCTTTCAATTTTATTTTAGGCAACCAGGATACAACAGGCACAAGTCGCCCTGCCTAGTTTTGAGAACGAAATCAGCCCTATAATGTTTTTTTGCAGTAAAAGTAAACCTCATGAAGCAGAAAAGCTAAACTTACAATTTTTTAACCTCTATTTGGAAAACGCTGAGAAAACCTTAGTCTTAATAATTTTGCATCTGATTCCCAGTGTCTGCTTCAGTGTTTCAAATTTACCAGAGCTGTAATACTTTTTGTGTAGTTTTATCGAGAGACCGAGCATAAGACTTTGTGTGAAACTTGTCATTAATTTTCCTCTATTATCACACAGCTAGTGATATTTGTTTAAACGCTGCTGCACAGACTATTGTTTATCGAACCAATACAACAGTTATGTTAAACTACGTGCAATCAATGCACATAACTATTCTTATTCATCATTGAGTGGTCTTTGGTAACATTTATACATGTAATTTTATTGTTTAAACCACAAATGAAGCTTTAAAAATCCGCGTAACTTACTTCCTGCAGTGATTCTTGTAAACTCTGTACCGAGCGAGGCGGCGAGTATTGGTGCGGTAGTACCAGTATGGTAGCAAAAACACGGCACTGAAAGGCGGTAATTGCTGCCACATGGATATAGTTATGCTATGTCTTCCTTTCATCTGAAAAATGATGAGCACGCTTCATGCCAGTTTTCACAGAATGAACTGGGGGCGTAGGCGCTGCTTCTTAAGCCAGTACCTTTTAATGAAACCTTCAGTAATGCTGGAGTACCTTCATCAGGTTGAGTACTGACGCAGTGTGGTAAATGAAAGCCGTTTGAGTAGAACAATAATCGTCAGGGTTTTCTTGTAAAAATATTTTATACTCGGAAAATGTTCAGCGTTTTCTGTCTATCTAATCCACTCTATGATGGCTTTGTCTCTCCCTGTCTCTCTGTTTCTACCCGCCTGTGTCTGTCTCTGTCTTTATTGGCATTTCAAAGGTCTCAATGTTCATCAAATGAAGGAGAGTTTCATTGCGTGCTTATTTTTAATGATCTGTTTATGTCCCGTCGTCGAATCACTCCACACAGAAGAGCTAGCCTACAGCCTATATCTTTTGGTGTTGGTAGTTCTTTTAAAAATGCGATAACACTTGTTTCAGTTGTGCAAATGGCTCGAAGTTAATGATCTTAAAAAGTTGACTTCTTTTGTACTGATTTAGTGATATTTAAAGCAGGACATAGAGTTGTATACATAGAATCGAGATACAGGCAGTTTTTATTTGAAGAGTGCGTTTGGCTGCTGGAAAGATAACATGCTCTTGGAGTCTTGGGCTTTAATCTTTGCGGGTTCAAACCCCACAGCGGTGGTGAGTCATGTGATGACATCTTCATCCGGGCACCCTTTCGTACGACAGAAGGTTTCTTAGTTTTGTTAGAAAGGGGTGCAATGAATCACATTGGTGTGATGAGGCAATAACTTCATCATAAGGCATAATTGTAGATATACGTTAAACCATTATTGTGCGGTCGCATCTATCTTTTTCCAAATGCAGTTTACACCATGACAAATATACAAACTACACAAGGTGTGCGACTATTTTTCAAGATTACACTACTTCCGAACACTCCGTGTGTCCGTTTGTAAGAAGTTCTCCATCTTACTTCGTTGGTCGCACTAACTCCTTTTTACTCTCTTCCTACCCCGTGAATTCGTAATGAGTAATAAGCCTTGATTTTTTTTACATATTAGTGATTAATCTGTTTATAAAAAACAGTGAAGGAATAACTAGTTGGGGAACCTCTTGGTCTGAGTACTGTTTTGATCTCAACAGCCTACTGTAAAAATGAGAGTTGAAAAAATGGCGGGCAGTTTGGTTTACATGTATAAAATGCATAGGCATTTAGAGCAGTGAATGAAAAGCCAACATTTGCAGAAATATTACCTCAATCGGCCAAAGTGTGGAAGAATAGTGTGCGAGATAAAGAACTGTTCTTTTGAAATTCATTGCTTAGCTCCCAGCCATCCGGTTACAGTATGCTAAGATTAGGACAGCAAAACCAATAGCTGCCGTTGCTCGAGGGCTGGGATTTTCAAAAATATCCACCACCTTATCTAGATCTAACGTAACTTCGGTGATACATTTTTATAGCATTATGAGATTTTTAGGATGTTGCTGTTTTTGGGGGTTTTTAATATTCTACTAGCTTGTAGAATGAAGATTTAGATGGGGATTGATGTCGGAGTGATTTGGTCCTAGGACATATTTGTCTCAGAATTTCGCTCGGCTGCCGCTTTAGAGCTTATTTCGAAATCTACCACTTACAATTAATGACTGGCGTGTACGAAATTGCAGAGTTTAGGAGAAAAAGTTCGAGGATCCTATCCAGTTCGATAGGTGAAGATTAGGACAGTACAGTGAGCACAATCAGTAGTTGTCTTTTTTAAACTTTTGCTGGGCAATCTTCGGTCACTGATGCAATGGGAGGAGACTTTTAATAGGCCTAGGCCCTATTCTAACATATCGAAAATAGATCTGATCCACAATAAAGTTTCAAGCTGTTACCTTCAGTTCTCATGGTGTAGGAAACCAGTTCAGTTGTTGTAAATCTAGATCTGTAATCTTGCATCAACTCTACACCTAGGCTAGATCAAGATGTTCCTGTGGTATAAATCCATGATCTAGGGCCGAAAAGGAGAGGGGAGCAAAGAGAGAGAGAGAGAAAAGTTGACAGATTTGAAGACAGAGCAAAAAAGAATGGCGGGGAGGTGGTTGGAAGCGAAATCGGAAGAGTGATGGGTTAACGATAAAGCACAGTCCAGACGTCAAAACATTAACGTCTTGATCTAGATATCTAGATGTATATAAAAAAGCAGACCCAGGAGTAAATCTAAGAGAAGCATAGATGGTAAGAGAGGTATAGAAGTACCAGTAACATGGAGAAAAAATTAACGAGGTTCTGAACTTGGAAGAAAATCTAAGATATTATAGAAGGAGAGGAGATGTACGTACGGAAACCTGTGTTTTATTCCTATCATAAAATGTAACTTGGTTTCGGTATCCAAATAAGCAGAGGCATGCCGTGTTTTGTCTGTGATATTGAAATTTTAGTGTTGATATTTTTCTTTATTATTTGGATGTATTCGTCGTGGAAGTCTTTCCTTGTTTGCACACTCGGACAAAGTATAACACCTGTGCTAGAAAATGAGGAATGCGTGTTATGTGAGTGCATGAAAAAAAACTGACCTTACGCATTCACCTTTTCTGGTATTTGGAAATGACACGCCGATGATAAATAAACACGTAAAACCACCAAGCCTGACTAAATGATGGTATGGTACGTTCAGGTATTGTAAAGATTACCTCAGTATAAGAAAGAGAAAAAAAACGACAAAAGTACATGTACATGAAAAAAGAATATAATAAATCTGGTGACAAAAGTAAACTGAATGCAACGAAGTGGAGAATAGAAACAAGAAAATAGCATGCGAAGAGGCAAAGATAACACCAAAAGAGTAAACAATTTAACTCGCGCTGTATGTATTCAAGTGAAGTTTTTTTTTTTATTTTCTGAAAACGTGTTTGATTGCCCTATCATTGCATATTATTTCTATATGTATGCCATCTCAAATGAGAATTACCACTGCTCAGGCTTCCGTCTTGTTGCTATCAGTTCGTTGGAAATTTTGCATCGAGATCAGAAAATATTGCTTGATCCATTATCTGTTTGGCTACTCATCTTTATGTCAGCTGGGACACGCCCAGTACCTTCACAACAGGTGCCAAGAAACACTTGAGTGTACTGCATACATCTACGAGTACATGCCCTGTGCACTCTGGTTATATAAGCTCATACTAAAAAAGCACTTTTTACTCTTCAATTAAAGGTGTTTTTTCCTTTAATTGTTATTGCGCAGTTCTGAAACAACTGGTACATTTATTTGAAGCCGTGATCCTTTTAACATAACCTCTAAAAGGATCATGCAAATAAAGTTACTTGCTGCTCTAATTCCTTGCTCTTGTTTACTATGGTTAGAGTAGAACCATATCTGCAAAATTTGTCTGTTTGCTCTTGGCCAATTGTGATCCTGCTGTCACAACTATTCATCCCTTGAACGAACTATTTGAAAAACGTCTTCTATTTTTACGCTACAGCAAACTCTTCTTATGCTCCAAAACACAAGGATAGAAGCCAAAGACGCAAATTGAATTCTAGATATCTACGAGGCACATTGCTGGAATGCTGTACGTATATATAATACTCTACAGCTACAGAAAATTTGAGGCGAGTGTCAATTACATCTATAACGTTTGTATATTGAAAGGTTCTGAAGGTGGAAATAAGCGTGTAGAATGATTTGTATCGTGGGCGAAAAACCATGTCTAGGTCAGGCAAGGTGCTTGAAAAGCTATTGTATCATTGTGAATGTTGGAGGGAATTTAAAATATGGGGTTATTTCGGTAACAGAGAAGCAGGTATTTCTCATTTCTATGCATTTTTGTCTTCTCTCTGTTTGCAAAGGCACTAACTTTGAATAGTTGGCATTATTTTCTATATGTTTCTGTACTATAAATAGAGGCTTGTTGTAGTTTTGTTGCTTAACGACATGTCTATGTACAAGTTGGCTGCAGACCATGCCTTGAATTCCTGTTGCAATCTGTGCGTCACGGTATTCACAGGTTACGGGGCTTTTTTCCTCTCCAATGAACTCCACCGTCTTGTGTACCAATTAAAATCACTCAAATGTAACATGATAAAGAAGAATTTTTTCAATTATCATGTTAGAAAGAACAGAAATAAAATCTAAATTGGGTATTTGAGACTGCTATCTTTACTTCTATGTTACAAGTTTTAAAGCGCAGAAATGAGATGTGTAGGCTTATACAAAGTGAGATCCGAAATCGATAACGTTATATCATTTTAGCTTGTTTAACTGTTTTATTCAACCTTGTCTGTTCTGTCATTCTCTCTTAAAGACTTTCAGAAAAAAGTATAATATTTTCGTGGTTCACGTAGTCATTTTGAACTCTTTAACAGGGAGTTTTACATAAAGTATTATGAACCCTCGAGATAGGGTCCTCTTAATGCATTTTTTATTTGATGACACAGAAAATCTAGAAATTAAAGAAATTCAAACCACGCCTAGAACTTCCTCTGTGTGTCTCCCTGTGTGTCGCTCTGTTTCGCTCTCTAGCTCATTCTCTCTCTCTCTCTCTCTCTCTCTCTCTCTCTCTCGCCCCCTCTCTCTTTCTGCCCTTTTAATATTTTGATTAAAACGTCAAGCCGTCTAAAGAGGTAAATATTTTCTTTGACTATTATCCAAACTCCACATTTTTTTATACTTCTTTTTCTACCCATGGATTTTGTTTTGTTTGTTTTCTTTTAACTTGGTTTGTCTATCAACTTTTACAGTATTTTTTCCTTAAGTCTTTGAGAATTTGAAATCTTATGCAAGGTGTCAATATGACCCCGCTGAAGTGAATTAAAGCAATGGATTTGGAAAACTGAGCAATCGAAACTACTTTTTTTGTTTCATTACAAAAAGTTCATAATTATCACCTCTTCACAGAGTAGAGCCGAGCCTTTCAAACGCATTGCCAATAATTCTTAATGGAAAATAGTTTTCCTACTTCCTTTTGCTCAAAAATTATACCGGGCTTTATACCTCATTTAGAGTGACAATATCATGCTGTTCCTGCTCCCGATTCGAGAGACCAAATATCAAGAGTTTTACAACTATAAAAAATCAATGGAACCTGCCCAATATCACAATGATACCTTAACAATCCATTTTATCAATATAACAAAATACGATTGTGACAGGTCTATATTTTCAGAGTATTTTTAATATGGGATTAGAAGGTTCTCAAACCATAGTATTATGCCATATCTATCTGTTAATTTTTTATTTTTTTTTTTGCAATTTTTATGTGAGGTTTACCACAATTAGAAATGTGTACAGTCTTTTAGTTATTAAACACCCCAGAATATCATCAATCACTTCGATGGTGAGGTTTATTATCTTATTTGTAAGGATTTGTTCAAGCGGAGTATAGCTATTCATAATTCTCGAGAAAACTATGCGAGTTTTAGCGGAAAGACATGTTAGTTGCTGCTGGTGTCAGATAGCTCAATGTATGGTTACTGTGAAAGCCGCAAAGTGTATTTATTAACAAATACTTAATCTATTCTATGAACGCCGCTAAATAACAGGAACAAAATTTTTAGAACCTGTAATGGTACCCTGTTGTAAAGATTGTAACTTTCATCATTGCGGTGAGTTAGGATTACTTTGCCTGTGCAGAATCCGAGTGTTAAGACATTGCAGTGTATTGGCAATAGTGAAAAGACAATAAGACATACAAGTGTGTTGGAAATCCGGAAAAATAATGCACATCTCACAGGCTTTAATAACAAATTGCGTGATAAAGTGTTGGAGCTCTCTCGGTTCTGGTAATTGGGCATCAAATCACGTCAATTTAGGAAGAAAAAAAAACGGAAAAGAAAAAAAAGCTCGGGAAACTAAATAAAAATTCGTTGAGTAATTCAGAGGGTGCAACGGAGCAAAACTTCTTGCTATTGTACACGCTTATAATTATTAAGGTGCCACAAAAACTCATTTTGCTAAGTCATGCTAGTCTTTTCCTACCAGTAATTCTTGTACTTCTTCAATGATAGGGCTGCTTCAATCTTGCAGCTTAAGAGAATAGGAAAAAAAAAAAACGTGAATCCTGTCCGTTTACAGGTATTTTGTGCCCAAAATTAAAATGAAAAAGACGTAGAGAGGGAGGCGAATTTTTATCGCAATTTTATCATGAGGTAAAATGCGTTATATTAAGTAGCAAGTTACCTATTGAACTTTTAAGAAAGTCGACGAGTCCTTAGCGGTTAATTTATACCTTATAAGCGATGAGAACACAATCCACGTTCTGTTCGCAGGGAGTACTACATTTGTTAATTAGGCTGTCACGCTTGGAATAATACAAAAAGGTAAGAATGAACTTTGAGCACATGTTCTCGCTCATGCCTCTAATTTAAATACCAATATCTGTTTTTGTCATCAAGGTGATTCACGTGGCGGAAACCAGTTTTGCCCTGTTCCGTGTTAATAACCTGTGGAAATATCTAAACGCTGGACTTAACCTTGCCTAGATTATAAAAGCGCTTCCACTTCCAAAGGAATCTTGAGGTTGAAGTAAGAAAGTGTCAATGATTCGTGAATTTATAAATAGCAGTACAGGTAGCATCAGAACGGGGCAAAAAACTTTCCCTCAAGGGGATCTATAATGTAAGTCTCTTAAGAAAGATCATTGCGTGATTTATCGTAGCAGCTTTAAAAATGAATCCAATGCGGTAGAGATAGGTTTTAAAAGAATCCCTGATAATGGCATCTTTGATAATAAGTGCTTTTCAGGTTGAAAAAAATTCTTAAAGTTCTCTTGCTATATCCTTACAATAAAGAAAATGACTGTGAAGAAGAAAACATTTAACAAAATATTTTAAATATCGTTCGCGGGATTCATCTCCTTCTCAAATCAATCCATTTCAAAGATAGCCTTTCCTGTTCTCTTCCCTCTCTCCTTCTATTTGATATGCCTGCACAATCCCTGTAGATGGTATATAGTACGTAATTTTGTGTTTAAATCCAATAAAATTCTTTGTAACTAAGTATATGATTAAAAGAACGGTTGAAAGAACAGAACTCTTTTGATTCTGTTTTACTCCTTTTTTATTTGATGTATTATTGTTCCTTCTCCTCTTCACATTTTAATTACTCTATTACTTTTAGTTGTCTTCAAATTTTATAGAAATTCCGACTCACTCGTTGTTACTCACTTGCTGTTTCATTCTTTTCTCTCCACTGAAATCCTATTTTCTTACACACACACTCTCTCTCTCTCTCTCTCTGTCTCTCTCACTCCCTGTCTGTCTGTCTGTCTGTCTGTCTCTCTCTTTTTCCTATCTCTCTTTCCCCCTCTTTATCTTTCTCACCATCTCTAACTTTCTCACTTTCGTTCTCTGACTGTGCCTGTCTCCCATCCTTATCTTCCCTACAGCTCCCGTTCTTTACTTTCTTTCATTCATTGCTCCCATTTAAACCTGACTTTGCCTCATCACTTACCTTGACGTAGACATCACACCAGGTTCCAATCTCAAAGACCTTGTAATCCAAACGCCGCTGTTATTGTATTCCTTTGTGGAAGATGTAAGAATTCCTCTGGTGTTTTAAAATTTCCGACTCGCAGCTCAGGGTTTAGTCTTTTAAGTCATTCTGAACCTTTATCTCTTTAAACACAAATTCAGATTTAAACAGTTATGTCTCTTTAACGTAAACCAGATACAAATGTGCGTTTCTTATGACAGTCTTGCTTTCAGTGAGAATGCCATTAGAATCTTCAAATTAAAACAGTCTGACAAAACAAGGCACCATTATAAAAAAAAATTCAGTTAAGCTGGATCTGCATGCCACTGTAAGATCAAGATATGAACAGTATTGAAAACTTTAGCTTTCTTAAGTAGTCTTTCACATGATCTAATCTGTTTTTTAAACAATAAAGTTGAGTTTTATAACGAATTTATGTTGTTTTTTATTAAATATAAACACTGTTAAGAGGTATACGTTAAGGCATTGTGTTTTTTCTTTTCAACAGCCTGAACAATGATAAATGACTCAAACAGATGCTTATGATAACGTGGTGAAATACACTCTTAGCAAAAGAATAATAATGTGTGTTATTTTTTTATAAAACTTCAGTGCTCTTAGCAAAACCAAACTGAATTCGTTTTAATAACAAGTTCTTAATACAATGTAACCACAAACAGGTTGTCCAAAGAATAGAATCTTGGTTTGCTCTCATTGAAAGAAATTTGGTACATTTTTTAAAGTATTATTTTTGTACTAATGTTTACGTTTTGCCACAAAAATGCCATATATGAAGAGGAAGGAATAATAACAAAAATGTTTTGTTGGTTTTTTTTGCGGAGGCCACAGTTTGATTATGAAAAAGAGAACTTTTTATTCAGGCTTCGAAGCAGTACCTGTCACTGCTTCTGGGTTAAAATAAAAGCAGAGGCAGTTAAAAATCAAAATAAAATTTTCAACTACACGATGGCTTTCAGAAAAGGGCAAAAAACAAGCACTTCAGCTCGCAAAAAACCACTCTGGCTTCCGTGTTCATTTAGAATGGTCCGTTTTTTTAACTTTCTTCCTCTCTTTTCGAATTCAACCAACTCCTACACGCAGACATAAAACAATTTCCGTTAGTTCCGTCTTTCACAGGTGCCCAGACAAGCAACACTCGATTATCCTCAACAACCCTTCTTTATTTTGAATTTTCTATCCTTTTCGTGTTCGTAGTTTAAACCTTTGCATGCAATAAATCAGTCGAGATATTTTGAGCTTTTTTAAGCTGGTGTTTTAAATGCAAATTATTTTTTAAGATGAATAGCTTTTTGGTTCATTTAACCTGTAACGGTTTCTTAAGTCATTAGCAAAATTTGAGATTACGTTCTATAACTGGGTTGCATTTCTTTTGTTAACAACATCGTAGGCGTAAGTGTTTATACCGTATGTGCGTATTACGTAATAAGAATACATCTTACACCTTACCGAATCATTAAAGAAAAAACAAAAACATGGCTACAAAGAGATGATGCCTTTTCTTGTGTGACTGTGACTAAGCAAGTATTTCCATCGCCACTAGTCTATCTAGTAGTGAATTCCACAACTTGAATTCAAAAGAAACATAACTTTAGAATCAGAAATTACACAAAGCGCCGTAACAAATCAGTATGTTATACCGCGACGAGCATAATTACAAAACGATTTTTCCTAGGAAGTGGTGCGTAGATTCAAACGGCTGTGTACAAAGAGTTGAAAAAGCGTATTAAGTCTGTTGAAGACCTCTGCTCTGTGAAATATAAAGGACTGTCGCGACGAATCAAAGTCGTTTGGGATGGGTTGAAATTATTAAGAACTGGGTCATTCTTTCAATAGTTTAACGATGCCACTTTTCTAAAAATGGGTTTTTCCGCTACTCAATCACTAGTCGGATCATGATTACATTTGGAAAACGATTTCTTACTACCATTACTGGTTTGCGAGTGAGCTTTAACGAGACGAATATAAATATAAAACGATTTTTCCAAGTAAGTGGTGCTTAGATTCAAACAAGTGTGTACAAAGAGCTGAAAAAAAAAACGAATAATATCTGCAGAAGACCTCTGCTTTGTAAAATATAAAAGTCTCTCTATCAATGTGATAGAGCTGGTTTTTTTTTAATCCCAGGAGGTTCAGAAACCTACATGTAGTTTAGGAACAGAGAGAAAGCCAGCTAGAATAAGTGTGTGCATGCCTTTAAAGTTGGGGGGGGGGGCATGGGTGACTCGGTGGTCGCATACGTTGTGTGTAAAAGGCTACAAATCCACAACACACTTGATCAACACAGGGGATAAGGTCCACCGTCAAAAACATGTACATGTATTTAATGCGTAGTCCAATATTAAGGAGGAAAAAAGGTTTTAGCCTGTATTTAAAAAAAAACATAATATTATCACTATCAGTGAAATATCACCGGTTGATGCCTTTTCTTTCTGTATTTGCGTGAGAATTAAAACTGTATTGCCGCCTTCCTTCATAAAACAGCCAGACCACAATAACACTTATGATAAAAAATATAAGAATGACAATTGTTTGGATAGCTCAACTTTTGTTTCTGTAGTCTTTTAGAGCTCATGTAAAAATAAAATCACAAGTTGCAACCGATGTATCAATCTGAAGTAGTGAAATAATGCAAACTATCCTCACCTTTACAAGACATTATCATCGCTGTAAAATTCACAATTAAAATGAACCACGGCAATACGAAAAAAAACTTTTTTCTTTGTTGTTCCCCCTGTGGTTACGATATTTAAAAAAAAACTTTATGTATCTTCTATGGCTTACGTAACAGTCACGTTCGTTATTATGCTGTAACTGTATCAACCCAGACCTTCAAACAATTCACAGCATGCTGGGCAGTGCATGCAGGATATTCTAACAGGTTGAATTCAGACTATCGCTCTGTTTGATATTTGACGATCCCTCCCAGAGCCCAAGCGGTAGCATCAGTTGTCATATCAAAGGACAAGACAAGCGCTCCGATGCTTTTGGTAACGCAATCTAGCGCTGATGTTGTAAGTACACAGATCATCACTTGAGTTTCGTGTGAGTAAAGTAAACACACCAATGAAAGAAGCTATTATCTAAGCATCCCTAAGTAAACAAAACAGGAGAAAAACTGCGAGCAGAATCTGTGCCCTCAGGTCTGGAAGTGACACCTCTATTTGGTGAGATCAGTTCCCCGAAATGTTACGTTTGTTTATTTTTTGTCAGTAAAAAGCGCGGGTTGGTGTTTTAGGCGTTAAGGGATACCCATTGGGTAGGTAACGGATAGTTTCGAAACGTGATTGAACATGGTTAAGGTAGCATAGACGCGCTGGGATTAACGCCGGGTAGAGATTTAGCAGAAAACACAAGAAGATCTCCATAATAGAAAAAGTTGGTTAGGGGTGCAGCAGTTTACTCAAACAGGGAATTCACAACTTAAACCACTTGTAAAACAATCGTAAACTGATAAAATTCTCGAGAGCTTGCAAGTTAAAAGTAAAAACTTGTCAGTCTTTAGAGCCTTAATAGGATTTTTAAATCTAAAACACTATAATATAGACTTATATGCTATCGAACGAATGTAATAATGTTATGTTTGGTGGCGATACATGCAGAATATTTATAATAGCCCCAATCTAAAACTCATTACATTTTAATTTTTTTATTAACTTTCTTTGGTTTAACAGTCATAAAAGTTAACTCTGGTATCTTTCAGTATAATGAAAGCCAAGACTCTTTATAGCCTTTTTATGATAATAATTACAAAGACTATAAAATTTATAGTCTCATTTGTTTAAAAAAATTATTACGCAGTCATTGAAGCGGAGTTCGTGTCTTTTATCTCCATGAAAAAAAGAAGTGGGAAGTTTTAGTGGTTTTTATAGGCCTTACATTTCATATTCTACTATAATATACCTTTAAAATTATGGTTACTCTTGCTGTCAAAACTGAAGGTTCGTACTTCCACAATAAATACATTTGTGTAATATTGTTGAGTCAAATCTGTTCCTGACATGAATCGGTTCTAGGCAAGTCACGTTTGGTGTTAAGTCAATGTTTTATGGGTCATAAAACCTTAAAACAGCCATGAGTTTGAAAACACTTTTAAAAAAGATCAGCCCAGCAAACTTTGTGATGAAGTTTAATCGTACCGGCAAACAAAACACGCACACAGGCCTATATTTTATAATTCAAAAAAGTGCCATTAAAAACGAGGGAAAAAGCTTAATTGGGAACGACACGTTAAAAGATTTCTCAGCCGACAATGATAAGATTATGTTGACACGAATTCTTATGCTAATGATGGCAAAAAATGAATAAATGTTAAAGCAAGACGCGCAGTGCATGAGTTATAATTGCGACTTCACCAGTCCTAAAGACTTTATGGCTGATTGACAATATAAAGCGCCGCAAAAAGCGACAAAAGGTGTTTTTTTACAGACAGTTGTAGCATAAACATTCGGTTTTACAGAAAGGATCTCAAGTATAAGAATTCCCAGCAAAACAACTGGTTAAGAACAAAGTAAAGGAGAATACAATAATGACCATAGAAAGGGAAAATTCGCGTATCGAAAGAGCTTAGGGTGTTTAACAATGGTGTAGGCTACAAAATAACGACTCAGGAAAAGCTTTTTCAAAAACGCTTTTGGTAAAATGATTTTTTAATCTTAGCAGCGAGCTACTAAAATAGATCTTTAAAACTTTGAATTAAGTTGGGCAGTAACCGTGGAATTATTACTTCTTTAACCTAAAGTAGTACAATGTTGGTGCGGGAAAAAATAAACTTTACAAAGTCTTTCGGTTCTGTGTTTCTTTCACAAATTTTGTACTTAAGTCTATTTATTTCCTACATCCCAACATCAAATGCACTGATGATGGTTATAAACAATAGAATATAAAAAAAACAGCTTGTTTTCTTTGGCCCGAATTTTGTTGCTTTTGACTGTAATTCTAAAATAAAGTGTGGTAAAAAAAAAAACTACCTGAAGAAAGTCAAACGGTCATCTTGCGGCAAATAGGCTATTCGTATTGGATCGAACAAATTAAAAACGACAAAGCAATCTCTACTGATACCATTCTTGAAATAGAAATCTAAACACATTTCTATTTCGCAGAAGTAAAATAATTTTTTAAAAGTTTTCTTACCCTTACATAATTTTGACAATCGAAATGTTTCCCAAGGCCACTGAATCTGCTGACCTCTGTGATAATCAAGTCCACTTAATCATACACAATCTAATCTGTCACTCCAATCAACCTTCAGATCTAATTCTAAGTCTTTACACCGTCCGTTCGGTGTTCGCTCATTTGTCCTGTAATGCGCCGTGGGGCAAGAGGGCTTTGGTGCTGGATAGCCTAGATTTAGTTCCTTGCCACCAGGTTTAAGCCTTATTCCACCCCTCACGTATCCAATCCACTCGTGTTCTCGCTGATTGCATGCTTCACCGCTGCCAGTTGGAACGGCATCGCCAAAGTCAGAACCCAAATCGCCCTTTTTCTTCGCCACACCCAGCTTCAATTATGTACTATCATTCACAGTAAGAAATGTTTTGCTTTTCTTTTCGACCCATCTTACCAGCCTTCTTTCTCTCCTTTTTCTTTGTTCGCCAACTCTGCTCCTTTTTTCTCGGTTACTTCCCTCGTCGCGATCTTTTTTTTTCCTTTACATAATTTTCTCACTGACATGTTTTCTCATCTTTCAAACTTCCTGTCTTATCTTCTTGCTTTTCTCTTTGTATCTTTCTCTCTGTGTTTCTCTGTCTGTTTGTCTGTTTCCCCTCCTCT
>BMAT01013781.1:282869-293233 GCA_019649035.1 Elysia marginata | reverse complement strand
TCTCTCACTCCATCCTCTTTTTCTTCATATCAGTCTCCCTCCTTCCTCGCCATTTTACCATCTTCCTGATAGGTTTTCTGATTTTCTCCCGCGTCATCTTTCTTCTTCTTCTTCTTCTTCTTCTTCTTCTTCTTCTTCTTCTTCTTCTTCTTCTTCTTCCTCTTCTTCTTGTTATAATTGTGGTTGTTGTTGTTGTTGTTGTTGTTGTTTTTCTTCTTCTTCTTCTTCTTTTTCGTCTCTTTTTTCTTTCCCTTTTCTTTATCTTCTTCTTCTGTGTCTCTTGTGAAGGAGATGAAGATTCATCGATGATATCGTTCTCTTCAGTATCAATCTATTAGCTTCTATTTTGTTTGGTTTTTTTTTCATTGCGTAATTTTCGTACTGACTTACATAATTTTCCAGCTTATCTATTAAAAAATTCCCAAAAGTAATTAAAACAAGTCGACGGATGCCACAAGTGTTTTCAGTCATGGAAGCTCGAGCATGGAATTTTTACCTCGACTGTCCAAAATAATTCGACTCATCCACTCAAGTGCTTTGCGCTGTTTCATTAAAAGTCTCGTTCTGAATCAGCGCCACCGCTCTTGTAAAAACATTCAGATACCTCCTTTCTTTCATCACGTGGAATGCCCCCCTCCTCTCTCTCTCTCTCTCTCTCTCTCTCTCTCTCTCTCTCTCTCTCTCTCTCTTTCTCTCTCTTTCTCTCTCAATATCTCTTCCACTTTTTTGTACCTCCTTTTCGTTCTCCATTGATCACTTCATTTTTATGTTAAGGGTCTTTTTTCTTTCTTTTCCTGTACAGCTATCAATTCAATTTACATGTACCTTAAGATATCAATTATATATACGTCCATACAAATATCAGTTTACCAATCCACGTACTTATCTATCAGTGTGCCATGTATATATCTAATCTTTTCGCCAACCTATCAAACTATCTATCTTTTGATTTGTCTGTATTTATCAGTCTATGTGTCTGTCTGTCTGTCTCTTTGCCTATCTATTTGTCAATATACTTATCTATATTTTGTCTTAGTATTTCAAGTCATCTTCCACTGTGTGTGTTTCTGTTTTTTTCGGTTTTGTATCCTCTCTCAATCTTATTTTTTACCTCTTCGAGGCTGCGCCTTTTCGAGCAATTAATTTTTTACCTCCTCACTATCGCTCGAATTCTATGATGATGATGATGATAATAAATTATAATAATAACATCTGCCTTCCCCTCACTTTTCCGAACTTTTTCTCTTTCACTCTCTGACTTCATTTCACGCCAAGCCTCTCTCTTTTGTATTTGAATTTCACTTTGTCTGAATGAGGTACTACTTGATTTCAGAGATCTCAATAAAAACAGATAAGAAACCCCATGGTTGGATCGTCTAGAGGTGATGATAAATGCTCCAAGGACAAAGGGAAACGTGATCAAAAAGTGTTGTTATGGTAAGATAGCCATCGTGTAAAGAATGGTTGTGGAGATTAGATCTGATAGCGTATAACATAGAAAAAAAACAAAGAGGTAGAAAGCTCTTGGGGAAGGCAGTGAAATAAAAGTATTGATAACTCTGTTTCTTTGTTAGTCATATTAATATTCGTACTCCAAAATTTCCCATAAATAAAATAAAATAATTCCTGACATTAAAAATTGGTTCATCATTTCTTTTAATTAAACTACCATCTTTGGATATTTGTTTGCGTTAGTTTGAACATTATAGTATACTTGTGAATGTTTTACTCAATATCATATTGGTTGTGAACCGGGTTCATGGCCTCTGCTATGTTGTTTTCTCACTTTCCCTTACTAGTGAGACTCGGCTGCTCTAGGATTAGAGGGATAACAAACACTAGATAAACCTTGCGAAAGCAAGTCTTTTGAAAATCCTAAAACTCAAAAGATGTTTTTGTCTCAGCAGATAGAAACTTGTTTTAAAGTTTCTGGCCGTCTGCTCTTTGAATAAATGTCATTTCAAAGGTTGTTGAAACTTCATTTTTTTAGTTGGATCTGATATGTTTAGGAGACATTAGAGAAGACATTGCTGGACATACTTTTATTCATAATTCTTATCGGCATCTTCATAGAACTCTGTAAAATGTTTCTTGAGCGCTAAGTTTTCAGCTTAAAAAAACTGAACGATGAAAAAAACCTCTATGACAAAATGAACCGTAGAAAATTTCAAGCAATAATTTATATCGCCCAACTTGGCTATGATTTCCATTTCAACTTCGCAAGAATGATTATCAATCTTTGGCAAAGCAGTTCATGCTTAATGATTCGAATCAGAAAAAGAAAACTTTGATTTTTTAATGAGATGTGAGACACAACGTTACGAGTAGAGCTAGTGTTTTAGTCTCCCATGTGTGACATACAATAGTAAGTTACATAGCCTGCCTGCAATCTACTAACCCAGTGCGTTGCCTTTCAGCATAACGAGTAGCAATCCTTTTTGTGATCCTTAAGACTACAATTTATTAGAGTCAGAACGTGTAAATTAATACAATCCTATGTGAATACGTTTCATGAATGGCATTTAGGCCAAATATGACGTCGCTTGTGTCTGCGGCGTGAACATTCTTTTCTATAGAATTTGTGTTGATGGAATTCTCAACAGAATTCAGTTACAAAGTCTAATTAACATAATCCCCAACAGTGCAGAACAGGAATTTCATTTTCATTGACTTTGGGTCAAGGTAAAACAGAAGTTCTACCTGCGTCATAACTTTGAGATATTTGGAAAAACGTATTTATTCACTAAGTTGTAATAAAGAAATAAAAAGACAATCACGTGACTCTTAGGATGTAGCAGAATTACAACTTGAGAATAAGGGCGCTCGATGTTGACTCTATTTTTTAGTCTTTAATTTTAATATTGTCAATTGCTGACCGTCAACAAAGAAAAAACACAGATATTATCTGATTGAAAAGACTTAACTCTGAACAGAATTATAAGGTTTGCCTACAAAGCGTAATATTTTCAGTACAGCTGCACACAAATTTATAATTATGTTTCACGTCGTTTAGTTATTTTTCAATTTGTCTATTCAAGCATTCTAATCACGTTCTTTTTTCTCGTTTTCACCCAAACTGTTTTGAAGTATTTAATTTTCTTTCCTCTATATTGTGGGATTGTTTACTCAACTTATAAAAAATAACATCTATTGAGATGTCAAATCTGTCGCCACCTTCGTTGGATATCTTAGCGCTCTTATAATCAGCTGTTCCTAGAGCTCTGTTTATAGGAAAAGAGAAAACGTTGTTGAAACATGACTGGGCCATAGACAACGCAATCCTAGAGATAAGAATCTCTAGCGAGATATTTGTAATATTGTAAAGAACAAATTAGTAACAGACAATATTTAATATGGTAGGCCAAAATGTTTCACAGTATCGCTGACGGTTGAGATTGCCTATGATAAAGTTGGTACAGATTTATCCTGTTCAACAACACGTGATCACGTTGATCTGAGCAAAAAGCTTTCGATCACAGTTTTGGCAAGACAGGAGACTTATTCATATATTTACTCCTTTTCCAATATATTTGCTGAGCGATGGTTCAATCAGTCGTAATAAGGAGGATCTCTGCTCTGTGTGTCACTGGTTCAAAGCCCAAACCGGTCATAAGAATTTATATTCACTCCCTTGTCACCAACCAGTACTACTCGGCGAAAGTAAACAAGGCGAGGAAAGTAAAGGCAAACTACCTAAATAACGAGGTCCTCTGATTCCTTGTTTTCTAAAGCTCAAATCGAGACTAGTATCAACTTAAAGTTTTGCTTTCCAAGCCTAGGTCTTAAATGAAAAAATGGAGATGAAAGTGTGGAATAATTGTTCAGTGGAAAAGTTTCACGTAGCCCTGGTATAGAAAACGCTCTAGTAGTTTCCATGGTATGGAGAATACAGGGTTATACTTTTTGCGCCGATTTGGTTTGTCTTTTTTTAAGGTCGGAGCAAGTCAGTAACGTGTTTGCCCCGAGACTGACTGATTTAACGGTGCAGTAAGTTTGTTAAATTTGCAACCTTGTGATAAACTATCGCTGGAATATCATGCACCAGCAAACATTTACAACAGCATATCTTGGGTGTGTTGAGTTGTGTACACTCAGCCGAAACCGGCCGCTTATTTCTTAGATTTCTTTATTTAACCATTTATTTATTCATCTTCATAAAATTTTCTTATACTTTCCATATCGGTTCATTTTGCTGAGATGGATATTTTTATGTCTCATCATTTGTTTTTTATTCGCTTCCTGAAACCTTTTGTTGTGTCATCAAGTTTTAGGGTCAGATTAAAAACATTTAGGTCAGAGTCTCTCACTTCGTGTAGTATCTCCAGCATCGACCTTGCCGAGTTCGGTCTTATCTGACCAGCATTATAAATGCAACAAGGCCGAAATATCAGATTTTGGGGTTTTTTGTTCTCTCTAAAAGTATCTTGTAGTCTAAAGCCCCTGAAATCGGTTTTCTTTGTGTTTCTTAAGCCACAGTCCTTTTTCGTTAATTAAAATTTTATCAGGCAGATTGAGAGAGTAGCCATGTAATACACTTACTTCTCTCTTGAGACTTGAGAGCTTTGTGATTGCCTCAGCTCAGCGTACGTAATTACATCTGTTTGGTTCGGTGCTCCTACCAAACACCTTCAGAGTGACCTTATCTCACCTCCATTCATTATTCACATTGAGGTTTCTTTTCTCCTCTCGATTTGTCTTTTTTTTTCATTCGCTTCATCAATCACTTTTCACTGCATTACAAACACTTTCACTTTTTTTCTTCCTGCCTCTCTCACTCTTTCTTTCTATCTGTCCCTTCTTTCTCTCTATCTCAGTCTTTGTGTCTCACACGTTTTTCCCTCTAGTATAATGTTGATAGTTCGCCCATTTGCCCCTCTACTCTCTCCTAGAGCAGAAAATTTAGTGAGCCGAGCGACACAAAGGAGATGGAGGAGTAGACGCAGTGACAGTTTATCTGCATATGGTTAAAAGTCTACCACTCATCCTTGCATCTTTGATACTTTCCAGATATCTCTATGCTTGTAACACTTTGTACCATTAAGTTATTGACTTGTTAAAAATTTAATTTCTTAATGCACTTGAGGGGAAGGGTAATTGTTACATTTTTACGAACGTTGTGTGAACAGCAAACTTCCATTGGGTGATTCAAGTTAACAGCACTTCTCACACTCAATTAAACATAAAGTTTATCTTTAAATAAATATTTTTTGCTTCAACTTAACGAATATATACGTTTTTCTTCAGTGAGAATTTTCTTTTAATTTATGGGCTGGGGGGGGGGGGGATCAGAACAACTCAACAGTTTCTTTTTTTTTTAGAATTCTGCCTTCGCAAGTCTCTTTTGTGTTCCTTTTCAGTCTTTATCTTCTGGGCTCCATTCACTCTCACCCTCCTTTCTCTACTCTGAGTAAAAGAAAATGTGCACTTATCGTTAAATAATCGCTAGCATTTACGTTGTCTGCAATTTTTATTTTCCAATGTCAAAATCCTTGAATGTCTTCAAATAACTATTACATTCTATAAGTGGTGTGTAATGCCTATAAAATCGCCACCGCACTTCCAGAACTGCAAGTTTTACTTGAGCCAACATAGAATGGAACCAGTACTAGGCTCAGCATACAATTTTTACCACCTGTTACAACACTTCATTGGAATGCAGTGCTTATTATTCTTATTAATGATCTCTAATATTGTACAGTAAGCTCATTGCTGTAAAGCTTATTCAAGCAGGTTCGTGTATAGCTGATTTCTTTCCAAGCTCACAAATAACTTGGACAATGTTCGCATTACTATGACGATAATTTTTTTTATTTATATCTACACCATTTCCGACATTCTGGAAAGACAAACATATCAAAACCATACTTTTTAAGTAAGAATGGTAAGACTAAAAATAACAAAATTGTCGTTAAAGTCTACCATTTATTTTGGTGCTGAAGTGAAGATTGTAGAGAGAAAAAGAAATCGGAAAATAAAAAAAAAACCCAAGCTTTATAAGGGAGCAAACTCAATTAAATAGTTTATGGAAGAAAGGTTGACATAGTTATAGTTAATCATATATAATGGTATCCGAAGTCGTGAATACCGATCGTTTTCAGTAGTTTTGGTGCCCCAAGTTACCCATTTGCTATGCTGGGTCGGGTTTTATACGTCACACGGCGAAGTTATCTTGTTGTGCAAGCCTAAGGTCTGTGCATAGTTTTTTATGGTGCAAGGTTTTTACAGTATATCTGGGAATGTTTCATTCTTTTACGCATTTTTTTTTATATATTTGCCACATTCTTACTGTTGTTGTTTGATTCCAAATATTTGACATAATTTTACATCTAAAGCATTTTTAAATTTTTATTTGAAGTGGAAAGCGCATTTTAAATCCTACTTATTATTATTATTATTATTATTATTATTATTATTATTATTATTACTATTGTTACTGTTATCAATAACAAAAATCATTATTGTTAATTATATTGTCATATTTTTATAAGTTTTTTCATTGGCTAAAATTTTTAGTAGATTAAGTGCGGTAGTAATTTTGGAGTTTGAACAGCTAGCTTTCCTTACGAGTAGAAATTTTACTACTTCTGAAGTTTTCCCCTTGTTTGGAAGTTTTGTATTTATCCCTATGGCATGCTTTAGTAACACGCGAGGCATTAAAATCGATTACTTTTCTTTGATTCCAAGCAAGTTCATGGTAGTAGGGCGAGATAAGCTAGACATAGAAAATTTTTATGATATTTGAATTCAACTTAACGAAGAAATTTAATGGGCTTTTTCTCGTAATCGGATCGTTTTACGTACTTTTTTTCGAAGCTGCTCTCGTTGCTCGGACAATGTAAAAATGCTTGCGCTCCTGAGTATATGCGGTAACAAGGCCGCAACAGGGGAGTTAAGAAACTTTGCCAAGTTGGCTGATCCATTCAAACTCGAAAATATGTAATACTTCAAAATGTTATTACCCAGCTTATCGTTCCTGGCACAGCGATCCCTTCAGGCCACTAAAGCGTATAACATTAGGGAAGCCGCTCGAATGTCTTTGTCCTATTAGATGATTTAATGTTTGTTAAGAATGTTTGACAAATTATCAACGATTCGTTCATTACGTTATCTAGATTTTTTAACTATTGACATTCGAGGTGCTACTATAAGCATTATAAAACTGTAAAAGATTGCGTTTGTTAGTGTGCAATACATCTAATTTTAGCGTGTTTTGTAACGCCTTTCATTTACTTCAGCTAAGAGAGGTGTATTTGAAGCATTAAAAATATCGAATGCATTTATCTTTCTCCCCAAACAATCGATTAGATTAGAAAACGTGCAGTATAATTATAAGCTCTCTTAACAAAATCTTGTAATTATTTTAAGTGGATTGTTCTTTGCAATCATAGTTGACGTTATTCTCGTATAAAAATATATTCCGAGATGTATCTGGACCATAACTCTAGTGCTGTGGTTTTTCGCTTATATCAAGCAGTTGCTTATGGTGTGTGCTCTATTGTCTGTACTCGTATTGAAATTGTGATTTTGGGTATATAAAGGCACCTCTTAAACAAAAACTGCAAGTGAAAAAGATGCAAACATCACAATCAATTCTTGAATTCTTGGAACTTGAGTTAACATTCAGTCTGTAAAAGCTACAAAGTAGGCCAACCCAGTCTTTTAAAGAAGTGAAACGATTGAAATACAAATATTTTTTATATATCCAACTCTTACAGGAAATCAGGAAAAATCATCTTGATGAGCCAGAGGCCCGTCGATGGTCTTGACCCCGATCCCCACCTACTTGTGAAGATCAAAGAGCTGGTTTGATAGGGAAATCCATGCAGAATTTACATCTGCGCAGTAGCTTGTCGACTTTGTTTTTGAATGAGTTAATACTTGGGACAGTAACAATATCTTCGGGGAGGCTATTCCATGTCTCAACTATCATACACTAAAGTAGTTTTTTTTTTCTGATATCTAGGTGGCAGTTCTGTTTTGCGAGTTTGTAGCAAAGACCTCGTGTAAGATAGTCTTCAACATTAACGTTATAGAAACCGTTTGTTAGTTTGTATGCTTCTATCAAATCTCCACAAAGTCTTCTATACATTAAGCTTGGGAGGTCTTAGGCATGTAGTCTTTGTTCGTAGCTGACATTCGATACCATTATTTGGTCCGGTATATGTCTTGTTGCCCGTCGTTAACGTTTCCTGTTAATATTGCGCCTGTTTTATTGATTGGGATACACAGTTCCGGTACTCCAAACGTGAGCGCACTAGGCTTTTGAAAAGAGTTATCAGCATAGGTTTGTCGATAAATTCAAAAGACCTTCTGATCAGTCCCACAATTCTGTTGGCTTTATTCACTGTTTTTTTTTAGACTAGGGACCACGTACAAACCTAAATCTTTTTTCGCAATGGGTCTTTTATAGCTCCACCTCGCTGATTTGTCTTTCATTGTATAGATATGACGATGACTATTTTTGCCAAAATGTAAAACTTAGTATTTGATTGCATAAAAAAGCAATTGCCATGTATTTGACCTTTCTTCCAATCACCTAAGATCGTTTTGTTACAGAACTCTGTCTTCAGTATTGTTTACAGGTGAGAAGACTTTTGCGTTGTCGAAAAGCATCTTAATAATTTATTTAATACACGTGTTTTACCGTTTTTGGCATATCGTTGACATAACATATGAACAAGACAAGACCCAGCACACTTCCCTGGGGATATTCCTGATAGAACAGTTCGCCAACTAGATGCATTACCATAAATTTATGACTACTTGCTTTTCGCGATCAGTTAGCAAATCTCTAATCCAACCCAGCACGTTGCATCTAATTCCATATTGTTCAAGTTTATACAGAAGGCGTTGGGGCGGGACAAAGTCAAAGCACTTTGCAAAGTCAAGGTATATTGCCACTATCAAGTATCTTTGTCCATTCCCCTAAACACCAAGGAATTGAAGGAAGCTGAATTACACAAGAGCGACCGTTCATAAACCCATGCTGATTTCGGGATAAACGTGGCTCTATTTGTATCATAATGCTTTCTCTTACTTAGACAGGACTCCATCTGCTTACACACGACTGAGGTCAGGCTTTCTGGTCCATAGTTTGGTGTGTATGATTTCTTGCCTTTTTCATAAATGGAGCTTAATTGTGCAACTCTCCATTCTTTAGGTACAGTTTGCTCACTGAGTGACGTGTTGAAAAGAATTTTAGAGGTTTGCTTAGCTCATTACATGCTCCTTTAAGTAACCTTGGGGGCATTTTACCAGGTCCTTGGGCCTTAGAGAGATTCAAGTTTCTATTTTTATTTTAGCTAGCACTTGCTTTTCTGTTATATTAATATTTACCAGGGTTTGCTCAATGTTATTTCTTTCGAACTTTGGAAAATAGGATAAATCCTCATTTGTAAAAACACTTGTGAAGAATTCATTTAATATTTCACATTTTATTGTTCATTACTTGCAGTTGATCGATCTCACATTTTTTTGCTCATTTCTTGCAGTTGATCCATCATTTTTTTCAAGGTCAACAATGGCACTTCTATTAGAAAGGGTTATTGCGTCAAGGTGAGAATAAGCTTCTTATAGTTCACGAAACAATTTAATTTATAAAGCTTTTTATAAATCTGATAAAATATGAATTCTGAAAAAAAATGTCAAGAAATGTTGTAGTATGATTTAAAAGCAGTTTTATTGATTTCATTGCAAGACAGTATTAATATATAGTACAAATAGTAACACTCAATTAAGCATACCCAACAAGGAATGAATTATTCTCGCCAAGAAGCTTATGAGGGACAACAGAGGGACCTTAAACTAGCTGATGTATGTGGAAGAGTGAAAAAGAGACTTATTAAAATACACAAAATGTGGAAACATGAAAAGATCATCAATTATAATAGCCTAGAAGACATACTACAATACACAAAGCAGGTTTTTCTAGAAAAATCGCACACTTTCAGAATGCATACATTTTTCATAGCAAAATAACACACCCAATGCAAGAAAGCTTTAATGATTCAATAATATGGATACTTTTTTGTACAAAATTATGAAAGTTTTCTGAATGTAAAGTTTGTAAATCACGTAACATAAGAAGAGTGACACAAGTGTTAGATGAACAAATTTGTCATAGCAGTCAATGTACAATTACAACAGGTGGAATAGAAGAAACCTTTTCTGTGAATGCTAAGGAAAAAGCACCATAGGATATTGACATAAAAGTATAAAGGTGAAAGTGGATTTAATTTCTTAACAATGATAGCCAAAGAGAAGCAAATCGAATGACAATGAAAATTAATTATAGGCAGCTGAAAATAGTCAGTTGTGATTAGGTTAGGTTAGGTTGTTTGAATTTTAACGTCTCTTTTCAACTA
>BMAT01013781.1:272300-282841 GCA_019649035.1 Elysia marginata | reverse complement strand
TGCCACACTGTGATATAAAGAGCGCTTGCATACACCACACCCAGTCACGTTATCCTGACATCGGGTCGACC
The DNA here is from genome assembly GCA_019649035.1 of Elysia marginata. Classification (NCBI taxonomy): domain Eukaryota; kingdom Metazoa; phylum Mollusca; class Gastropoda; family Plakobranchidae; genus Elysia; species Elysia marginata. The sequence continues at coordinate 282,770 of BMAT01013781.1, read as the reverse complement.
AGACTTAGCACTAAATCCATAATGCCAGACACTAGGCCGATCAGCAGCTAATACCAATTTTAAAGTCCTTGGTTTGACTCGGCCAGGGATCGAACCACACACCTCTCGATCTCCAAGCAAGTGTCTTACCACTAGGCCACAGAGCCGGTATTCAGTTGTGATTCATAACTAAGGGTGTAGTTTGTATAAAGAACAACTGATTTACAATAGATATATATCTTAGCAAGGCCCCTCTTGCAATTTAAGTGATAGGTTTTCTTTCCCTCCGAATGATTTTCTGTATGGTATTAATTCAAAAACTTTGTCCCTTTGACAAGTTCATCCACAACCTTCATATAAAAAAGAGAAGGAAAAAATTGCAGAAACAAGCAATAGGTGTTCTATTTGCCATCATTATCTTTTGTCATTTGTGAATTTACTGTGGGGTTTTTTTTTGGCATTGTTACCTTTGGTTCGTTGTTTAAATTTGCTCCATGAGCATTGAATGAGACATTATGACTTATCTCTCATAAAAAATTATGAGTGCCATATCTTCTTCTTGTTCATCAAGACTCTGCACGCTTTACTATAGAAATAACAGTTTGTTGCATGTCCTTCAAGGTCACCATCAAAATTCTGGTTCATGGCCGTTATTTCTGCACAGATCTGCCTCCTAAGTGTGTCGTCAATGATGCAGAACTCAGAGTGTCATATACACTTTACTGAGTCCCATTTTAACGTTTGAAGCACACATAACAAAATAATAGTACATTGACAGTTGACATTTTCAATTACATAAGAGAAAATAACTTCGTGAACATGCTTCACATTCCACAGCCTGAGGGAGCAACATATATCCCGATACATCCTATCAGTCAATTCAAAGCAGTGATTAAAAATGGAAGAACATTTCCTAAGTGGCAATATTGTGATAAGCAAAACAAAAAGATGGCAGGTAAAAGTTACTGAGTTGAACTAAACATATAAACTACTGTAAAGAGGCAGTTTACTAAGGGTATGTGAAAATACAACTGTTTATACGACTGCATACCAGATTCGTCACTGCAATATAAGAAACATAGCTCACAAATAGACAACCTACATTAAAAACAAATAAAAATATTTGTCTTCAAGACATGGCTTTTGCGTCAGCTCTTATTTTAAAGGGAATACTATAAAGGAATTAAGGATAATGTGTGTATTTTTTCTTTACAAGCCGTTGTTTGTTTTTACCTGTTGTAAAGCATCATTGCAAACAGATTCTGAAGGACACAAGCAAATTAAAACAGGTTTTAGTTTCTTTTCTGTATAGCTGGCTATGGTCATAAAAATATAAGTCAGAGAAAGTACTTCAGTAAAAAAGCATAAAGATGATCGCCTCCCCACCCCCACACTCAACTTCTTCTCCTCATAAACGATAAAACATAATTGCCTCATAGTAAATTATAAATTTATTTTGACTTGTGTTCTTCATAAAAAGAATTCGTACTAGGGGTAAATAATGTTTTTTTTAGTAGTTCAAGAATTAAACCGGTCTTTTTAAGGTAATGCTACAATACAAAGATTCTACCCAAGAGAATATCAAGCCAACTGGGGTAATTATAATTTCCACTTAAAATATCAAAGGTCAATTTTTATATAGATTTGAAATAAAAGCATTCAAAGACAATAATATTGTGGATGGCGTTCACCGTTAAGTCATGTAAGGTCCATAGAGGCACTTTCTTAATGCAAACATTTCTCTCAGTAAGAATGAAGACTGGTGTTGAGGGACGTTAAAATAGAGTTGTTATTGCAAATCACAACCTTTTGCATCACATCAAGCTGTACTAATGAGATCTTTACTCCTCTCTGACAAGACAAAAACATAGGAATGCTGAATAGCAAGTGTACATAAAGAAAATACATGGTTTACATCAAACATAAAACCTAGGGCTTATTTTGAATGACAGATTTTATTTCAGGGAACAGATTTGTTTGGCAAAAATTTTACATCTCTTTCACACCCTTATTTACTTTCCCTCCTATTGCCACAAAATTGTCTATTACTTTTAGCTTCAAGAATATTCCATCAGGTTTTCTATTGTAGACAAGGAAACAAAATTACATAAAGTAAGTACAGAAAAAAAGTTAAAATGCCTAGAAAATTAGCAAATCATCAAAAGTACATATATTTTTCTTTAAAAAAAAATACTATTAAAAAACCATTAATATTTTAAAAATATGTGCAACATCAGAATAAAAAAATGAGCTTTAATATTGAAAAGACTTGTTTTTTGTTGCTGTTTTTACGTAAGAAATCCAACAATGAACAGATCAACCATAAAGCTGATTTAAAAATTAGACCCTCATAAACCATTTACATACGGCAAAATAATAGGTTGGTTATAAGGAAATATAGCTGATGTTTCAAATCTTCCATCAAACAGACATCTCATATTTTGGAGATGTTTTTTTATTCTATTAAAACATTTTCAATTCATGCTTTATAAATTTTTCAATGGGCTTGTGCAGTCAAATATCAAGACTAGCAGATGCACTGGCTTACTTACATTTTAAGCATATCTAAAGCAAAACACTTTAATGCTGGCAAAGGCATAAACACAGAATCACATATGAATTTACAGTATATTACAAATAAAATTAATTTCTTTAATTATTAATGTATTTGGCTCAAGGTGACACAGAAGCAAATATAAGACCTGCATTTTAACTAAATTTCTAACTACTTTTTGATATTACTGAATTGATGAATAATAATTGCACCTACAAGATTTTTCTCATTTACATAATAATGCCTGCAATGCATTAAAAAATCTTATCAAGCAAATGAAAATCGTTAGCACCTAAGGTGTTGGGTATGATGAAAAAAGCTGTACATCGCTAAGGAGCACACAGGAATTTTTTCAAAGTGCAGGAACTATAATGATAAGGATGTTGGAGGTATAAGCTTAGTGGCTAGAAAGAAAATAAAATTATTTTGCATGTTTGGGTGAGTGTGTTACCATTTTGCAGACAAAGAAAAGTTTTCTGTTGTGCTTCTCTTACAACCAATGATATCTCTCATTGGTTTTTAAAGTATGATGAAGCTAAGTCTTTTCATGAAATGCTTATTTGCTATGTGTATGATTAGCAGTTGGAAGAAAGTGTATAAAGAAGAGCATTATAATACAGGATAGCCTCTATATTCCAAAGTGTTCAGTGGCAAATTGGTTATATACTCTACATACCCTTTTGTACAAAAAAGTTATTGCAGGAAGAGATTACATTTAATACATTACTGTTTCCTTTATTTCACTATTTCAGTTAGAAATGGTACAAGCAACATTTGGTTTTATAAAAAAACCTTTAGCCATGATAGGTCTGTGATTAATCAAAGGTAAACCAACAGTAATTTATAAAATAAAGTCTGCAAATGTAGTGCTGAAGTTGTATATCAATCATTTCTATGTTTGCTACCTTTTTTATTTGTGCATTTCCAGATAAGTTTTTAGAGACTTATATCAATGCTAGAGGTTTCTAACCGACTAACTCCGTTCAGCAAAAATTCTGAGTTCACTGATTGGGAAATCAGATTTAATACAGCTCTATTGCTATGGTTTCTGACCGTCTAACTTTATATAGCCAAAACTTTGAGTTAGATCTAGACGATGGTTTACTCATTGCTTTTATTTCCTAAGTATCCAACTCTGCTTGACCCAATTCTGAGATATGTGGTTAGAGAACTGATCACCTAACGCAGTTGGTTTCTAAACGGTTAACTTAAAAGCTTTGGCTATATGGAGTGAGACGTTTAGAAACTAACAGTTACAAAATATATAACTCCTATTGCTGCACTTTTCTAGATGGCCAACTCAGTGTTTTGGCTATATGGATTCAGCTGTTTAGAAATCTACAGTGATGGACTAAATCATCTTCTAACTTAGAATTTGGACAAAACAGAGTTAGTTGGTTAGACACCTACTTTTTCATGTTCTCGTTCTGCTGTTATAAAATCATAAAGAAAGTGTAACTTTGCCCTATTGCTCATTAAGCATTATTTGTAGCTGCCTACAATGGAACACATTTCACAGCTTATCAGAAACAAACAAAGTTTAGTCAAATTTTTAATTCTTATTTTTTTTTTTTGCGTTTTAATCTAATAAGAATTTCATTTTATCTTATATAAAAAAAACTAATAAATGAATATTTAAATTTTTCTGACTTTAATTTTCAAAAGGTTCAATAACCTTTGGTCAGAAAACAACTCATTCCTTAGATTGGAATGTAGAAAAAGTCAACTACAACATTAGCCAATTCACATAATTCGAAATTCGCAATTCTCAGCCAGATACAATTCAAGATACAAGATTTCAAGGATATTTTTCCATTTTTATGTGTGAACTAAAAAGTTATGCAGGAATCCTAGAAAACTAAAAAAAATATGCAAGAATCCTAAATTACGAAAAGGGGGGTTGGTTTCAGCATCTAAATTTTTCAGTACATATAAGCTTGGAGGCTGGCCACTTTCTTATTAATTTTGTGCTCTTCATTCCATATACCCAGATGCACAAAAATAGAAGCAAATGCCCGCTCTAGCAAATTGTAAGCATGGACTGCCAGGCAGAGGCAGTAGTTATCTAAAGCCAGGTTGTACTCCTGGTCCAGCGTCCAGGCCATCTGAAACTCACGGGCTGCTTCTTTAAACAGGCCGAGCTCCATGAAAGCATAGCCCAGCACTGAGAACAAGAAGGGAATGTCTCGACAATAAACCTCCCCCATCAGAGAGACCAGTGCCTCCTCCGCTCGGCGAAGCTTGCCTTGCATCTTGTAAGACAAGACCAGAATGTAAAAGGCAAGCACAGACGTTGGCATGATAGCTTCTTCCTGGACGTCCACCTCGTCTTGAAGAGGCTCTGGAAGGGTAACTCGCTCAAGCCCTCCATATACAATATGGCTGGAGTGAGGACGGGGAAAGAAAAGTGCCGTGTCCAGCTCTACATCATGCTCAGAGGCAACTACTCCACTCATACTTCCTTTGTCTCCATGCTCTGCCCAATAGTGGTCAGTGTCTTTAGTACCCTTGAAGAAGCAAGATCTTTGGTCAGCCAACATTTGTTTCTTATACAGGTCTTCCAGATAAAGAACTGCGTCATCATAGTTGGCTTGACTGTACAGGAAGTTAGCATATTTGACACTCACACTGGCAATAAGTTCCTCCTTCAATGCAGCCTGAAAAAAAACCCAGCAAATTAGTTTTAAACTATGCTTTTGTACAGTATTAGGAAAACCCAAGAATTCAGAACCAACTTGTTCTAGTATGGTTTATATGATGCCTAACTCAGGCCTATAAAAGATTGAAAAAGGATCCAAAGTAGCAAGTCAGTAAAGCATATATTTATTTCAAATGAGCATAGCTTAGTTCTATATGAATTTGTAAAATTCATGAAGCTTTATTTGCAATGACTATCTAGTGTTTGTAGTAAAATTTTCAAAAAATACAGATTGCACTCATGATATACAAATTTTGATTATATTTTCCATGCAGACTAAGTTGAAGACAAATTTAACAAAATAAAAGAAAGTGCAGCTTACACAAAATAGTTATCCATCACAAATTTTAAAAAGGTATAGCTGAATTGCAAAGTAATTAAACCTATAACGCATAGAATTTACTGACTCTCTGACCAAATTCTCAAGTATAAATCTAAGTATTAATTCAAACAGTGCAATTCAAACTATGCAGGCACCTTGAACAAGGAAGAGAAAAAACTGAAGTGTAGCGTTTACCTGGAAGTACTGCTCAGCACTGAGGATCATCTCTAGCTCACTGTCCAGGTCCTCACAAATGCAAGCTTTGACATAACACATGGTAGCCAAGTTACCTAAGGTGATGCACATCTCTGGAGCTAGCTTGCCATTGTGGAGTTCTCTGATAGTCAAAAGTCAAATAGAAAAAAAATTAATAAAGAAAATATGTAGAGCTGTAGCTATTTACATTACAATTCATATGTTTATTCATATTCATCAGATAACAGAAGCACATGTGTAACCAGACAAATCAAATGGCAAACGTTTTTTAAGGTTCTTGAAAAGATGACAAAGAGAATTAAAAGGAAATAAAAGTTTTGTCAGAGTGATAGCTGTGGGCGATTGGAGATGTCAAGCTGTAGCATCAGCAATTCTATTTCTAGTCAATAAAACATTTCATTTAGAATTTGAATGAAGTTCTGCAGTTTCTTATGAAATTTAATACGCCTAGACCAAAGGACTTTGTTACAATATAGTCCAATTTCTTATTTTATGCAGATACACATTCGTTTATTTGATTTTAAAAAGATTCATTCTTTTTTCATCAAAACAGTCCACACCTTTGCAGTAGTGAATTCGAAAAAAAAAAAACCTACCTGAAAACCTCCAGACTCTCTTTATAAGATTCAATAGCCTTGTCTATGTCTCCAGCCATAGAGTGCATCTGGCCCAGCTGGTGAAGAGTGCTAACCAGATCACCTGAGCAAAGAAGTACATGTACAAGAAAAATTACAAAATTACAAGACCTATATTTCATACTTTAAATACTTTTCTTTTTTACACCTAGACATGTATGTCATTCTGTCATTATTTATTGTGTCTCTTTGGGTGCTAATACGTTTCCTGTCTTCTTGGATCATGCCAATCTTTTCACCTGTCTCTAACTGTGCCTTTGTTTCTATATGTGAGCCTAATATTTTATATACATGTATGTTTTTGTAACTATGTGTGGTCATGTAATCTTCATCTTATTTTTTAACCCTCTACAACTTTTTTGTCTATTTATCTCGGTGTTTCTATGTTATTTTGTCCCTTTATTCATACTATCTTCTTCTAAAACTATCTTTCTGTCTGTCTATCTTTGGTAAATCTATACAATTAACAAGCTTCAAAAATTTTTTGAGGGTTCTTTTTCAGCTATTGCTAAGATAAATACTCCCCAAAAAGACTAGAAAACTTCATTACACAGCTATCAAATATTTTAACCATATTTTATTTTTAACTGTGTTGTCTTGAGCACAGACACACCAAACAAAACTATGCAAGTCTAATTTATAATCACATTTATGACTCTTTTGATGGCAAAAGAAGACACATGCAAGGAAACTTAAAACTGTTGAAACCAAACAGACAAAAACAAGCAGTTGCTCCAGTTTGCAATGCACACTGTAAGGTGAAGGTTAAGGTGTCGTAAGGGGAGTGACATGATAGGCTGTCAATGTCACTTTTCTTGTGGCTCAGCATTTTGTTTCTGGTGTCAATCTCCTCTCACAGTCTAGGATACCCATTTACTGGATACCCATTTACGGCTGTTGGTTTACGGCCTTGCAAAATCCCAGCATAAATGAGTGTCAAACCTTAGACCTTCATTGTGACAAAGAGCAGCTATACCAAGCTATTGTGCCACCAATACAATGCCATAGATACAAGTAGTTCCTTTTGGGCATGAGGGAAAAATCTGTACACCCAAATAAAATTGACCTAAATGTTGGTTTTTAGGAGGCACCCTAGTTCACTCGCCAAGTGCATGTTGAGCAACCCACCTTTGATGTCGTCCTCGAGGACGTCCTGGATGTCTCTGGCCTGCTCCAGGTAGGTGACAGCATTCTGGTACTGTTTCATGCTAATGTGAGCGTCAGCAGAGCGGCTCAGGAGCTGGTTGTGCAGCGCCATGTCCAGGTTCTCGCCCGCTGAGGACGAGGCCGTCATGCTGCTGCTGGCGCTCGTGGTCAGGCCCAGGCGCTCCAGGGCCTCCGACTCCATGGAGGAGCTTACCTGGAGGAATAATAATAATAATAATAATAATAATAATAACAAAACCATTATCCCTCAAAACTTCACAGCGCTTAAAAACATCAGAAGTTAGACCTGGAGCGTATTTTTCAACAATGAAAACAAATAACAGTTTCAAAAAAGTCTCATTCAGGTGTCCTTAACAATAATTTTTAGATATGACATGTATATTGGTTCAAGTAGATTAATAGTTTAAACAAAATAATTGGACTATGTACTGTTGTCTTCACACAAATTATTGTAATTATTTATAAATTAAGCAAATTTTTAAGTCTCATGCTTTAAAGTTAACAAATCAATGTGTTTACAGAATCTAGTATGAGGCAAAAAGCCATTTTTCATATTTAAAAAAAACTGATAGGCTATAAGCCAATGATATCCAGTAAGGCAAGTCATTCTAAAGGTCGGGAAAGAGAAAGGAGCAGCCATGTATCAAAACTAATGAGATTTGCCGAACTGCGCTTGATAGGAGCAGAAAACCAAACATGAAGATTGAATAAAAGGATAGAGCATTTTGTTTCATGTCTAATTTGGTCACCCACTTTCTTTTTCAAATTGCAGATCTGAATTTTTTTTCTTTGTATTAAAACCAATGGGACTTCTCAGAAATGCGTCCACTTCTATAAAAGGCATAAAGACGGAAGATCTGTGCAGTTCTCGATTAAATTTCTTTGTTCCAGTGGTTTGGTATTTTACAAGCCTACTAGAAGCTGATAAAAGCGTTACAGCCTATAGAACAAAACTTAACGACATGACTGTATTTACCCAGTCTTGCTTTACCTATCGTGGACATTGTGTTAAATACTATTCTTCGACATAAAGTGAATGAATAGCCGACATGAAATTTCATAATTTGGTAATACCATGGTGACTTTCATTCCAAGCCGTTGAAGATACACTTTAATAGTAAAAAAAATTGAACTATAAATATATAACGAAATGCCTGAGGACCCTTTTGGTATTGACTCTAGAAATTATAGAATAGTTATGGTTATATAGTAATTGTAGGTCGACAGGGAAATGGGAGATTTGGTTTATTGTTTTACTATTTTCAAGCTACAGTCTGTCTGTATGGAAGCTTTAACAATAGCAAGTAAAAATAGAGACAGGAAAAGAGGGCCAGACAGTGGCGAGAAATCAATAGCGATGAACGAGGACGAGACATGGTCGAACTGGGTATTATTAATTTATCTAGTTTCAACAAAGGAAAACGGAGAAAATGACAATAAAAAGAGTAGATTACATTGCACGGGTCCCATCTTATTAATGTCAAACTGTGTAGAAAGTAGGTAGACGAAAAAAATATTAAGTTGTGGGGTGTTTGTAAGTTAGTAATAGTAGCATAGATGGACAAAACGAATAACTAACTGCCACGGTGTTTTGGTTTTTGCTGGGGTTTTTTGTGTGGAAAAAGTGTCGTCATGTTATCAAATTTACACTTGAAAAAAACAAAAAAGGCATATACAGACATTACAGCAAAGCTGTGACTTGTGAATGTCAATTTGTACAAAGAGCTAAGAAAGGCAGTGAAAGTCAATAATCGTAGACAAGGCTGTGTCAGGTTATGGAATGTATGTAAGTAAGTGGGACAGAGGGACAAAACGAATTAAAAGCCACTATGTTTACTTTTCTCCGTGAAAGGCTGTGAACGTGTGTGTTACTTGACACCATGTTTAATGACATGCCCACAGATGTTTGAGCAAGTTGAGTGTTTGGACGGTATGATCCGATTTTTGAGGTGGGAAATTCCAGAGCAAACTGGTAAGGGTGGGTCGGAAACCAGATAGCGTTATTTGAAAAAAGAAAAAAAAAAAGAAGAAGAAGAAGCAAAGTGGGCGTTGTAGTTGCAGAATAAATTATCTATGTCGAGAAGACAGAAATAGTTTTTTTCCTTTAACAGTATCAGATAAAATTTGACTCGAAGTTAACAAAGCAAGCATGTCTTTAAATAAATTCTACTCTCAAAAAACTTCATGAGAATCTAACAGTAGACAGAGACGTGAACTATAACTGAGATAGGCAACAGTGACGCATGCAATTAAAAGGACAACCTGGCCAAATCTTGGCAGGCTGCCAACACATAAGAAAAAGTCTAATTAGATAATCTGCTTTTTATCATTATTATTATTATCATTGTTATTCATCATCATCAATATAATTATTGTTATTACTAGTAAAACGACAGCGAACTTCGCGGTTTTAACCAAAGACAACGGAATGGGTTTAAGTAAAGAATGTAAGAATGGGCAAACCTCCAGTTTAAAAATTTCCTTTTTTCCTTCTTTGTTCCCATAATGTTGTATTATCTACATCGGGTTTGTCTTCCTATTTTCTCAGGTTAGTCTGCGAGTCTAATATTCTGTTTTTAAGTTACCTCTCAGCGCTTTCTTTTTTTTTTCCCTGTAACGTTTGATTCTCTTCAACAACTCTGTCTGTATGTCTGTTACTCTCTATCTCTTTCCGTGTCGCTCTCCCTCCCTCCCCCTCTCTCTCGCTCTATCTATCTATCTATCTATCTATCTATCTATCTATCTATCTCTCTTGCTCTGTCTTAGCATTCCTGTCTGTCGATTCCTCTACCATCTTCCCTTTGGCCCAAAACCATGAGTTTCGACTGCAGCTCGTTGTGTCTAAATCTGTTTGTAAATGTTTGTCTATAACCATCTCTCTCTCTCTCTCTCTCTCTCT
>BMAT01013781.1:258176-272265 GCA_019649035.1 Elysia marginata | reverse complement strand
CTCTCTCTCTCTCTCATCTCTCTCTGTCGCTCTCTCTGTCGCTTTGTCTTTACATGTGCATTTGTAGGCCTACACATCTGTCTGTCTCTTCGTCTCCCACCGTCTATTTTAGACCTAAACCAAGAGTTTCTGCTGCACGATTAAATTGATAACAAACATCTAGATCTACATTCTATAACAGGATTTTAGTTTATGCCGGTATGTAGATTTTAAACAGTTGAATAGAGATTAATAGCTGTTATAGTGCAATATTATTCCGGGCAGCTGAGGGATAGATATATCTACTTTGCTCGCGGCTGAATGAGACATGACGTCATGGCTTTCTCGGAGATCTGCGAAAATCCCTAATGCCTAGTGGGCCTTATGTAGCTTAATAAATCTTTCTTTGGCATGTCACCACTCATAAATAGCGTACATAGCAAAAAAACTTTTTAAAAAACGAAAAAAAATTTTTAGATGATTAAGCCTAAAAAAGACCAGACTTTGGTGCATATCCATAGAACGATGCATAACCCTACATATCAACAAAATAAATTGGGGGATTTCAGCCATTTTTCTAACCTGCAGCGGTTAGCAAAAAATTCTCTATTTTTTTTAAATATAGATTATTTTTGTTGTTGTTTTTGTTGTTATTGTTGTTGAAGTTGTTGTTAAAGTTGAAATTGTTGTTGTTGTTGAAGTTGAAGTTGTTCTTGTTTTTATTAATCATTATTATTATTAGAATGTAGGCCTACCGAATAGAAATCTCAGTAGAGGATTAGTAAGGTTAGTCTTATTTTACATTATGAAGACAATTGGGGTGAATTAATTGGGCAAACTACACATGTATGAGACTCAGAGAAAAACAGACAGAAATGAAAGGGGTGAAAGGGGAACAATATCAGCACAGGGTACAATCATGTAACCCAGTCCTCACTGATATGCCGATTTTGAAGGTGAAATTTATGTTCAAATAGTAAAAAAATCAATGACAAGAGAAGTCATAAAAAAACTAAATGCCTTTATTGTGGCAAGACATGTAGAACGTCTCCAAAGACAACAAACAATAATCTCTCTTATAATGTGCGGAAGGGTTGGCGTCTTTTGGCAAACTTCAATGGAAACTTTTTTTTTTCAGAACAAAATAGTTCATAGGCTTGACCTGGTTCGAACAATAGGCCCAGTCTGATTTATTTTTAACAATACAAAAATAAAGCAACGGAGTAGGCCCTGTGTGATGGTTGCTTTTGTCCATTGCAGTAAAAGAGATAGAATAGTCGTGGTCACTATGTCGGTACGCCTAAATATTTGCATGCTATCCTGTCGCAGACAACCTCTATGGAGTTAATCCGACAGAATTAAAAAGAAAATATACCTGAACAAAAGACTGAAAAGCAACTTAACTATTTTAACTAACTTTTGGTGTTTTGCCGCAATGATCTTTACAGACTATCAATCTAAAAAATCTTGACAAAAATATCCACTGAATAAGCTTAGTTATCAGCTACACTGGGCGAGTGTAAGAATGCCATTTAGTTTGCATAATGTCATGAAAAGAATAAAATAAATGGCTTTACATGGAGTGGTCGTTTAAAAGTCTTCATGCGTAGAGCCAAACGGAGCCAACCGAAAGGTGAATGGGACCTTTAAGCCTACACTAGTGAAGAGTGCAAGATTTACTGCTCATCTTAACAACTAGCGTTTTGTTTGAAAGTTTAAATCAGGATTTCATATTGGAATATCTTTCTATTGTAACATTTCAAATTATACCATTTTGGTTTCAAGCTGAAAATTTATGTGCCCTAACGATACTAACGGTAAGATGAAACCTATCGCCATGCCGAACACTTTTGAACCTGTGTACGAATATAAAGAAATCGACATCTAAGAGAATATCGAGTGTGGAAGTGTCATTATTTCAAAGAATTCTAGTTTTAATATAACTAAACAGAACTTTGAAAAAAGAGGAATTGTGATTTACTTAGGTGATGTGACCCGTGAACATAGAGATACAATGATAATAATATTATTTGCCTATTATTGGGAGCGATTTAGGGGCCTATGCCTGATCATAAAAATTCTCATCAGATTTAGACCAAAAAGTAAATTATGCAAGCATAACGTTTAAGACAAAGGTGAAAGGGGTTGAAACAACCAATATCAAACTTCAAGGTATCCTATCGGTGGATTAATGGAATTGAATCACTCACCTTATCGCCAATGTCCAGAGCCTCATTGTAAAAACTCAGAGCTGTTTTGTAGTCGTACTGGGCAAAATAACAGTCTCCTAGGATCTGCAAAATACGCATGTGCTGGCGCTTCTCTCCAACTTGAGACTCTCGCATGAACGCACGTCCGATCTCCAGAAATTTGATGGCTTTATGGTGCATGTTGAGCACGTTGTAAGTGTTGCCCAAAATGTACAAGTTTTGACACACAAGCCAGAAACGCTGCTGAGGTAGGTCGGCAATCTTCTCCTCATGCATGTTCCAGAAGGTTTCAAACGCTCGTGAGCACATAGACACGCACTTGTGGTAAGCCTTCATTTTGTAGTAGGAGATTCCCAGAAGTGAGAGCACCAGGCAGTGCAGAAATGTGTTGAACGTGAGGCCGTGTGCGTGTTTGACCATATGTAATGCCAGCTCGAAGACGTGGGACGATCGTGGGTAGACGTGTAGCATGAAGGTTGACACGCCCAGCATGCTGAGGATGTGCGCGTTTTCCAGCACCGAGTCGCGTCCGTGGAAGCCGGAGTTCCGGTGAAGTTGCAAGGCCTTTTCGTACCAGTCGAGCGCGTCCGAGTATTGTTTCTGTACAAAGTGGCAATCACCAAGCTTACGCATTGCCATGGCGATGACCTGCTTCTGGTTCTCCTCGTGATTTTCTAGCACCGTCAGGGCCTCTTTGTAACACGTGACAGCCTGAACCACGCGCTTCTGAAGTTCGATCTCTTCCGGTAACTCCACGGGTTTCTCTGGGGTCGTATTGCCTGTGCTCTCCTCGTCAGCCGCGTCGCGCTCGAAAAATTCGCACATAGCCGAGATAACCTTGTCATAGAGCGACTCATCGTTCAAATCATTAGCGTAGGCATTTCCAAGGTCAATGAGAACCACAGCTACTTCTTTATGTGCCTCATAATCTTGAAGATCTCTGTAAATCTTTAGTGCCTTCTCCAAGTTTTTCATGCCGTTATGGCGATTGCCTTGCCTGAAACAAAGGAGTCCTATGCTCTGCAACAAGAGAGCGCTAAAACGTAACAGTTTGACAGTGCCGTCTTGGATTTCATCAACAATCTGCAACACTTCCTCACACATATTCTCTGCTTGTTGGTATTCCTCTGCCTCAATAAGGCTTTGAGCGACAACCTGAAAAGATTTTGCGACTGTTAATCGAAGAAATTTTTCGCTTACAGGAGTAAAAATTTCTTTCCGTTTTTCTTTGGGCTGTTGCTCTTTAACAGTTTCAGGAATGGGAGTCCCATTCAAAAAGGATCCTCCTTTGCTCGTCTTTTGCTCTGATATATCTACCGTTTCTACTATGACCGTTGGGTGATCTTCTTCGTTGTTATCTTCTCCTGAACGCAAAGTGTTCGTTTCAGAAGCACATTCGATTACGCTTTGAACAATACAGTCTTTCCTGTTCTCGAGAAAAAACTCCCAGCCCTCAGTATTAACATCACTGGATGCAAGCTCATATAGAAGAGAGTAATCTTTGACTATTGAGTCTGTGCGAGACTTTTCATTTACTTGCGATATGTCAAATGTCTCCTCTGAGAACATTTCTTCCTCCTCTTCCTCCTCGATATCCTTCAATCTCTCCGCTTCGCTACTTTGTTTGTCACTGCTGCCTCTTTCTCTCGCAAGATCCAAGTCAGTTTCTTCTGATATCGTGTCGAACTCTAGCTTTGTTTCGGATTCGTGCGTTGTTATCTCGCTATCGTCTGTAGAATTGAAAATCTCTGTTGTAATTTCTTTGACGCTTCTGCTCTGTGTGCGCCTGTGGCAATATATCTGAAGTCTACGGAACCAGTTGACTTTGGCTGACGGTGAGTAACCTCCCCCTCCCCAGCCTATCCGCATCACACTAGGAGCATCGTGCAGGCTCTCTATGCTGAATGCATGATTGAGAAACCCCGATTGGTAAGGTTTGGGTCCACCTGAGCCTGAAACAGCTGTGGGGGAAGTCAAAGGGTATCGAGACAATGGCGTCACCGGAGTTCTGCTGTGCAACAAGTTTGTGATGTGGTTGGGATCCACAAGCCGCCAGTCGTCCTTGAGCCAGTTGAAAAGCGTGCGGCCCAGCACGTCCACAAGATTCTGTGCCCGCCCGGCAGCGAACTTGCCTTGTACTGCCAGCCACTCGCCGCTCTGGTTATCAGTCTCAGTGGACAAGCCGGCCGCGCACAGGTCCACAACTTCACTGAGAAGACTGGAGGCGTGCACGCACAGCCAGAACCACTCAAGCGGGCTCTGTCGGAAAGCACGGCTCTTCCTGGTGCACACCTCGGCCAAGCCTAGGTAGGTTTCTACCAGGGCGCGCCGACAGTCCTCTTCTTTCTCTTGTTCTTGGAGGATTGTTGCTGTTCGCAGAAATTCAACCTCGGCATCATTGAGGCGCAGCTCCTCCAAGCTTTGCTTCGCGCGTTGCAACATTGTCGCTGCGTCAACGTCTTCTTCGCCTTCTTCGCTCTCACCGTCTGTGCCCTGCAGACAAAAATGAAACACTTTTGTTGAGCTTGTATGTGATTGCAGGGCCATGATTAAAAAATCCTTGCTCTCATCTTTCAAGTGAGTGTTTCTTTATAAGGTTTACGCAAACAGTTTTTCTCTATAGCTGAGTTCTCCTTTTCTGTGTACTTTCTAATTTGTGTAAAAATATGAGATATTTGAAAATATTCTACAAAAAGATACCAATCAGCTGACCCTTTTAGATTCTAATTAATAATAAAGACAGACAAACGTAGTACGTTGGAATGCAATACTGAGATTAGCATAAGATTCCTGCTTTTCTATTTTAGTTTCACGATATAGCCTAAAAAAAGAAATTACAAAAAGTTTTTTTTTTCAAAAGATTCTGAAATGTAAAGTAAAAAAAATTGATCAGTGTATTTTATTTAAACTGCAGGGAAGATTTTGTTTTTAATGGACGTTGATATTGTATCATAAAAGAAAGACGTGAAGCGGCGTGTCATTTTCCATACTATAACCATTTTTTAATTCATCGCATAGACGTCAAAATGTAATGCGTCTTGAAGGGGCATATTTCCCAGGACGACTACTTTCTTTGCATTTTGCCGCTTATTTTAAAATCTTAAACTAACCCTTCTTTATTAACCTTGTTGGGGAGAGCAAATACGAAGAGTCTAGACTTAAAAGGCTTGACATTTCAAGAGTAATGTCTTCAGCATTTTCATCCGGGCCGGTTTCTTTTGTCAAGGCAAGGCACAGTAATTGGGTAAAAAAATTGAGTTTACAAAAACGCACTTTAGTGAATCCGGTAAACAAACTTACGTTGATGTCCATTTTGTCCGAGTAGCCCTCTATCCAAGGTCCATCTCCCTGACCTTTGTCCAGCCCAAACTGAGACACACCTCTGTACTCGTCTCTCTTGTCTAGCCCATCGCGCAGGCCTGGAAAACAGAATGCCAAGTTTATTAGTGCGGTTTTTAAAAAAGGATAAGAAGGACTTTATTGGTTCCATGAGTACCGGCAATCATTGTTTGACAAAATACCTGGGTGCAAAGGAAATTATTTTTCAAATCGCAATTACGGAGGCAAAGAAAACAAAAAAGCAGAAAAGCCAATTAAGCAAGATTTTAAAAAAAGCATAAATTTTTCAAACAGTGTGTGTTTTTGTCCTCTTTGATGGCGATCAGCGTGAAAAAGACGAAACAAGATGGCATGCATTTGAAATCAATGACGATGAAGATGATTATTGTAATGCTGAATAAGATGAAAAATGATTGAACATGTATTACAGTACAAGGTGAGAATGGGAAAACAATACTAGTCTTGTGCTGGGTGGAGATCAAGTATAGATGACGGGTGCTTCTGTAAAAGCCTATAGAGCTGAAGACTCAAAGCTTACATTGAAATAAAAATTAATTTTTAAAAAAAACATCTTAAAATAAAAATGCAAACATCGGTTCATTTCGTTCGTACTTTGTGGTTATTGAGTTTTTGTAGCAACATTGATATCATCATCATATCATCATCATCATCGTCACCACCACCACCATTTAATTGTTGATTGCGTTCCGATTGAGCACTAACATAAGTTCCATAATTGGTAAACTTTACGAGTGAAGATAGGAAAGTTTTGAAGTTTGCATATAGAAACCAGTTTTTTACTTAGAATGGTCAACGGCAATATTATTGTGATCATAAACGTGTTGGCCAGCAGCTAGTCTTTAAATTACTTAATTACATGGTATTATCTTAAAGCTCTGAATTAATCATCGACCCGGTCATGATAAACAAACTATTTACATTTGCCATGAAATGACTTATTGTAATTTAATAGTCCCTCGCCTTTTAAGAAAGCATTCTATCCCGAAGGAATTCCCATACGCCTTCAAATAATCTTAGCTTTCCAAGTTTAAAATGTTGTTTCTTTCTTATTTACTTTCTCGAAGCAAAACGCCACTTGAAAAGTTCTACTGAAGCCTCAGTTTCCTGCGGAGTGCTGACTGTGCCCAAAACGACACTTGTTGCAGCAAAATAAAAAAAGGCCTAAAAGAAGAAAAGCCTCGGCAAATTTCGATAGTCGGTAAAACACAGGCCAGGAGACCCAGCCCATCCATTTTGCAGACCCCACAAGGGAAATTAAGTTGAACAGTCAAAAAGAAGAACATTGGAAGTGGATCTAGAAACAGTAAACGAAAAAGATCTTAAAACTCGGAATAAAAAGACAACCAATGTGGAGACAATGGCCAGACAGTGCAATCTGATAATCTTTTACTCGTCGGCACGAAAAAGCAGTTTATTTATTATGTTCTTTAGCAGCTGGCTTCAAGCATGATAAAATATGCCTGATAAGCAGTCATTGTGTTCGCTTTTTGCCAGACGATCACAAAGGCACACTATGTCTTAGATCTTAAAGACACGTTTTAAATACCACGGTCAGTACGAAAATGATGTTATCTCTAGGTTCTAAGAAAATATATTACCAAAATACAGAAGCGGTTTGGTTTCACAAATCCTGCTTTCGCTCTTTCGTTGCTCTCTACTTTTAAGTATCTAGAGGTAATTTGATAACATTCTAAACACAAAGACAAATTTCAGGTAGGAGCGTTTTTGAGGCCAACATGTTTGATATAACAAGGCTGTGTGGAATGTATTACTGGAATGTTTTTCCCATATACATCACACCGGTTTTATTGCCTTCATGACAAAAGTGATGCATAGCCAAACGGGGTTAGATCTTTTCTCCTCCTCCTCTTCCCCCTTCTTCTTCTTCTTCTACTTCTTCTTCTTCTCCTTTTTGCTGCTGCCTTAACAAATCAAATAACCTGAATTTATAATGCAACTACTTACCACTACATCACAATTGCTTATACCTTTTACTATTAACATTACTGCTCCTGTCGCTACTCCTACTGCTGCCGCTGCTGTTGCTACCACCACCCCTACTACTACTACTACTACTACTACTACTACTACTACTACTACTACTACTACTACTACTACTACTACTACTGCTGCTGCTGCTGCTGCTGCTGCTGCTGCTGCTGCTAATACTACTACTACTACTACTACTATTGTTATAACTACTACATGTACTATTACTAACATTGGAAATTTGAAGATAGTAATGAGAGGCTGAGAGAAAAGGTATAATGTAGAATGGGAAAAAGAGAGAAGAAATCGAAGCAGCGAAGGTCAGGAATATAGAACAAAATGGTGGGGAGACAGACATAAGAAGACAAACTTATTCTATTATAGTTATAGAAATAACCTCATTGGAAGAAAGGAAAAGGTGAATAAATCAGAATAAGAATTAAGATGCCGATACAGACAATGGGATAAAGAGATTGGGAAGAAGAGGAACAGACACAGAAAGACAAGCCAAATAAACCGAGAGCAATTTTTATAAGATCGTGGAGTCACCGCTTCTTTCAGCTAGCGGCACAAATTGTCCTACGTCCCGGAAATGAACCTAGGACAATAACACGCAAACAACGTTGTTATTAAGACAGGTATCGGGTTTCTTTGCCAAACCAAAAAACGACTGTTCACGGAGGTCTGTAATAGCATTGCTGGGATCGCAGAATGGGCAAGGGCTATGGCGCCCTGTGGCAAGGACGTCCAATATTCCGATCGTCAAATGCAAAGGTTACTTTGACATTGCGTGAATGCGATAATTAGTGCTAAAACTAAATTTCATGTTTTATGGGCTCGGCCTTGTGCGAGGAGTCATGCCAACAAAAAATACTTTTTTGCCTATGTTTTGGAAGTAATACATATTTGAATAAATGAATAAAATGAGCCTTTTTCTACACATATAATTATTAACGTTACCAAAAAAAACGCACATATCTCACTAAATTCCTTTAGTTCACCTTGAGATTTATAAGCGTGAAAGGTTGGTCTAGTGCTGCACTGTTTACATGCAGATTTGTTTCAACTAGTCCCATTTCAGACTTACTAGTCATACTGAGAAAAATATTCCTCTCGATAGTTTCAACAGCTTTAATATTATTAATTATCTTGTATTGCAGACACCAACGACAGTATTAGCGAATATAAAACTTAATCGATTTCTTTTGAATTCTATGTAATTTTCCCTGTAATCGATAATTTGATTGATAGCCTTCGCTTCATAATGGATCCTTTTAAAATAAATCTTTGAAGCATGAAGCATCGAATGAACATGAAATGATGTACATGTTTAAAAGTCAAATTGAAAACGTGTTAGTGTTGCTTCTTTTCAAAGCCTAGCAATGGTGTTGAAACTGGGAGAATGTTTAAAATAGTATATTTGTGTTTTGCATTCGCTGGTTTAAAATGTAGGAAAAAACGAAGCTAATGCAAAACACCAATAGAGTAATTAGCTTTTTCAAAGGTTGCATGCAATCAAAAGAGCTTGGTTGCCTTTAAGTTGTCCTTTTAAAATCTTGTTTTGTGGGATTCCGTGACTCGCTATTTTTAATGTGCTTGCGATAGAAGCATAAAGATAGAGACCATCAATTTAAATCAAAGAATGTATTACTACGTATCTCAATTAAAAAGCAAACCATCAAATTTAATGTACTTCTTGGTTTGACACTATCAATACATAGTTTTGTAATTAACGTGCTTTGCATTTTCAAGGTGGTTCCTTTTTCATTGCAGGTTATCAGAATTTTATTGAAACTTTTTAACGTATAGTCCCTTATTGTACGCTTTCGGTTTATCTTCTCTAAGCAGAAAAAAACTATAAATAAATTGTCTTCACTTTTATGTCTGTCATTAAGGTAGCTAGTTTACATGTTTAGTATTTTTAAAAGAACATGAAAAAGGAACATACACACACTGTCAATTAAGCTTTCCGTCTTTTAGATGTAATAGGCCTCGCTTTTTGTTGATTTCTGTTATAGTCTTTAACTTCTAGCTGTTGTTATTTTTGTTATGCAAGCAGATGACAGGGGTGTATAGCAAAGAAAGCGACGAATATACAATATAAGAAATTTGAAGTGGAGAGTAGGATTTTACACACATCCAAAAAAAGAAAATTAAGAACCTTATTCTGTAAATGTAATGAAAATAGTTCAAGAGAAGCTATCTGGGGGGAAGATTGGGGGAAATGGACCGGGAGATGGTGAATGAGAGAAAAGGAGATGGAAGAGAAAATGAGACAGAGAAGAGAGAGAAAACTTCAAAAGGAAGAGAGAGACTGAGAGAGACAGAAAGAGAGAGAGAGAGCGAGAGAGAGAGGTGAACGCAATAAAAACCTGCGCGGGAATTTCATCAATGCCACCGACTCATCGTCGCAGTGAAAGTCGTCACGAACACAGCAAAGAAAGTCCTTTGAGTCACAGACTAAACTATTGCACCAAAGAGATGGGCAAGCTAGATCTGGTCAGAAGCCAGTACAGGTGCAAAACAAGTATGACAAGACACGAGAGGCCTCTGCAATAAGCATGTTAGTCAGGTCAATACACGTTGCAAGCTTCTGCTGGTTTTGACTGATCACAACAGAACTATCCCTCGTCCCCTCCACCTGTGACAATTGTTTGTGCAGCACTAAGTACAAAGCTGCCATTCTATAAGCTATTTGTAAGAGGAGAATTCTTTCGACATGAAAGCGATCGTTCTGACCAGATAGATAATTATATGATAAGATTTCGTTACGAATAATATAACTGGCTTAGAGAATCTAAACCACACTTTTTATCTGCCAAACCCATAAAAACTGTTTAATAACGTAAGCATAAACAAATCAAACATAGTGTGTTTCAGGTAGTTTTGAAGCTGTGCGTCACATAAAATATTATATTTTGCACGTATGACTGATGGCAAGCTTCCAGATTGTAATAAAATCCTAAGAGAAGGCAGTATCATGCCTATGATGACTGCCTCTTTTATGAGGACGATAAAGACAAGGACTGGTGTTTTTCATGTTACACGTTTAGAGTCAACTCTTTAATTCGAAGTAGCTTACGCCGATTTTCAGTTGACTTGATACTTTCTTTGTGTGTCCCAATGAAAATTGCACATAACTGGCTATTTCAGTTAAGCCAATGTTATTAGCTAAAATCTCTGAAGATCGACGTATACCGGGTTGGTTGTATTATATCAAAGGTGTCGAAAATTGGTTGCGCACAACAACCAATCAGGTTGAATATTTCTTTACTAGTATCTAAGAGTCAATGGTCATCAAGATGCTCTGGTTAACCTTGACCTCGGCGCCGCAACGTTCCCTGTTTTTTTTTCACTTGACATAGTTTAACTTCATTAATTTAAGTTAGTGAGAAAACCTGGCTATTTTTTTACTCAAATCAAAACCGATGCCCTCATTACGGCCCAACACTGCTTTTCATGGGCCGTGACAAACTTAATTAGCATCAGCTTTACTGCTGAAGGATAGGCCTTGGTAAAGTAGCCAGGGCAGTTAAAGACAAATTGCATGCATGGAGAGAGGAGATCAGATGCCCGAAGTAAAAACATTTTCAGTATCACTGAACAAAATGCAAACGTTTCGGAAAAAAACCAGCTTATGAGGTGGACCGAGCCGAGGCTATCTTGCCGAACAGGTTCTCTCAAAATCGTCAAAATAACAGTTTGTTCTGTCGCTTTACAACACTTTAGTAATGTGAATAGACGTTGGCATGAGAGGCTTCGGGCTTGTCCCGCTCTCTGGCTGTCTGAACCTATGACCCTGAAAGCGTTTAACCATGGACGTTAGCCGCTCGAGCGATCAAGCGTAAAAATTGACCAGTGTATAAGTAGAACATAGATGCCTGGACTATACACACAGCGCTAAAAATATGATTCTAAATGTTTGTAGTATGTGTATTGCCCATCTGAATCGCAACATCAACATCATTAGAAAAAAACTGCCGCTCCGCACATGTATACACACATAATCATTGAGAGAAACAAGAGCATCATACTTATGTGTTTACGGATGAGGAAACAATCATGGCAATGAATTTAATTTTCTCCTCTCACGAGTGGATGCACTTTCAAAATATTTTTAAGATTACGGTTCACCGGATTTTGTAATGTCTTATTTGGTTTCAATTTCTGTAACATTAAAGGGATTGGTGCTTGGAAGTATAGTTTCAGTTTCAAATAGTCTTTGTTTTGTTAAGCAAATAAAAGTACAATTTACTTTATATCGTACTACAACTGAATTTACTATCAATCCACTACGTTCTTATTACGGAGAGGTTTAAGTAGGCTCATTGTAACATGAAGATGTAGATGGTATGAACTTCGGTAGCATTTTCATAAATCTAGGCTACCTATGGGTCGCTTTTGTAATTCTAAAATTTATAAAATATTCATAAAAAATATTTAAATCAAACTTGGTAAGACAACCTGATGTTTGAAATTGACAGCTATCAAAAAGTGCTTTGTTTCTTTGTTGCTTTTTTAACCGGCTTTCTACAGAAAAAGGATCAAAATAGCCATGTAAGTGTAAGATATAACATTGTTCTTGTCAGATGTAAGCATTTGAAGATAAAAGTTCACATAAAGCTAAACTGAGGTATCGATTCGCGTACTCTATCCAAATCTTTCAGATGGTATGTGTAATCAGACTTACCCAAACTCCCCGTCTTCAAAACAGAATAAATATTGTCACTCATCTTTCAACAATCCACAGTTTTTGTCACCAACAATGAATATCCATGCTGCTAATATTTACAGCAGAAAGCGTTTGCTGTCCTCCAGACTCCGCTTAACACTAAATAATACTTCACAGTCATAACGTTCAACACGTAGATAGGTTTATATTCGTTGTTAGATTACTCCGCAAATAGACAGGTGCGCCGACTACGGGTTCCAACAACCTACAGAAAACAAAGGGAGCTGCCCACACATTGGCACACACTAATCCCCGCTGCATGCAAATACGGCATTATGGAATTTGTCCTCGGGATCAGGGTGCACGCACTCAGCCAGGCGTTAGCCAGTCTTTCTATTTAGCATTTACCGCTATAGGTGTAGAATAGTTTTAGCTTAGAGCCGCCAATTCACCACTTTCCTCTCACAGGACTGACGCATAGTGTCCACAACTTTACTGCAGTCTCACTGCCTGTTTCAATACCTCTTCGTCTATGTATTTTCAGTGACAGAGCATCACTACAAATCTCACAGTAGTCAGCAGAACTGGTTAACGGACACCCTACTACGAACTGTCGCAGTCTATGAAATGCAAGGACACAACATTCTGTTTGCCCCAGGTTGGCTAGCTGTTAACAACCCGCCAGACAAGGACTAACTGGCTGGTGAGAGTGTTGGTGACTCGTTCGTCTTCACGAATCAACATTCAGGGGCGGCCTGTTTGAAAGTTTGATCCGGGCAGAACCTGCTGCGGCACTGAAAACACAAACACCCGACTCTTCCATTCAAAACTTCTCAATGGGGAGCCCCCACCCTGATATTATGAAGAGAAAATAAGAGGAACAAACTTGCTTTAAAACTTTAATTCAGTTACTGTTTTTTTTTTTTTAACTTTGAGGTTTATTACTTTTTCGACGTGACGGCCAAGCCAGTATGATACCACCACAAAATTGTATAAATTATGTATGACAACACAGAAAGGCAAAAGTAGTACTGATTTTAAAAGGACAAATGAAATTTTATCAATTACACATTTTGTTGCTTACGCAGTGTAAAACGCCTTAGCTGATTCAATTTTTTCAATTTCCATGGTATAGCTACAGATTTTTTAGCCGAAAGTTTTCAGGATAATTATGTGTGACATTTTGGCCTCTTGCCGAGCCAGATTGATACACAACCATCATGTAAAGTAATTAAAGCTTTTGAATTTGTTACACAATCCAGCGCACAATGATACAAGAAAATGTGATGCGAAGTGATTAGTAGTTTGCGCAAAGAGAATTTAACGTGGATGAAATAAATGTGAATATGAGCCAATGATGTTAAAATGCAGTATTGTATAATTCGACATAACGTCAATAAAAAAAACCTTCTGCGAAACAAAAAAACAAGCAAGTTCGTCAAAGCAAATGTGTCAGTAAAAATTCATGAGTGAGCCATCTATTTAACCCGTCCTGATTGAGATAATCGAGAACGAACCTTGCATGCTGCTCTAGAAAATAAATGAAAAAAAAACGTAAGGAAAAAAAAACTTGTCCGGTGATTTCTCTAATTTAGTAATTAGGCATTCTACACAAGAAGATTATAATCGGAAATGACAAACTATGAGCAATGTATGTAAATAAAAAAGTAAAGATAAACGAAGGCATGTAACTGTACGTTCATATACAAAAATGTATGAATTTCTGTTGGAGACGCCTATTTTTTATGGGGAAGACAGCTGTAAAAAGTAGGTTTTTGAAGACTTCAAAGCACGACATGGTGTTGGTGATAGATAGGTCGCCAGAGGCTCGATCTCATTATTTGAAACTCTAATGCATACGTACTGTGAGGAGCGGTGG
>BMAT01013781.1:244349-255011 GCA_019649035.1 Elysia marginata | reverse complement strand
TGTCTCTCTCCAACCCACCCCCTCTCTAACTCTCATTCAGTCCTCTTGAACCAATCATTTCTTACTCTTCTTCATGATTTTTTAGTGCGGCGAATCATGTTTAAGTTTTCGCTTTCACGTAACGACTCACATGTGACATGAATAAAAATTTAAAACTCAAACAAACATTCAGCTTTTTAAGTCACGTTTTTCTTTAATACTAAAGCATTGTGTTGTCAACATACAAACTCTAGTCTCATGCTGCCTCAATATATTAGATTATCATCTCTCAGGAGAACTAATAACATCAGCCTTTGTTTGTTATAAGGACAAAAATTAGACTCAGATACCAAATTGTAGATGACTTTAACAGTCTAGAGTTTCAGCTTTTCGTTTTTTGTTCCCGAAGTTTTCGGCTTTAAGGAATTATGGCTAAGAGTGTCTTGTTCTTGAGCTACGTGTCGTAACATACAATGAGTTGTAAAGCTAGATCATGCATAGCATAGCATGGCTAAAGATTGGCTTTTCTTACATTGTTTTCCAAACATCTACTATAAGCCATCATTGTTCATACATTCCACACTTGTTACAAAACTTCAGGCAATCACAAATAGAGACTGAAACGTATGAACGCAAATGGGATTTAGTAAAGTAAGCCTTTAAATTTAATCAGTGCTTCATTTTATGTTTTATGTTCTTATTTTGCACTTACAATATGAGTAAAATTTATTAATAATACTTAACAAAAATGTCCTTCAAGTGTCTAATCATAAAAGATATTGTACACTACGTGCATTTCAGAACGCCAGGGTGTGCTAGACTGATTTAATTGTGTTTTTCAGGTCAAAACAAATTACAGTGGAATCCTGATAAAGTCAACACCTCGGGACCGAAAAAGATGTGTTGACTGTAAGCAAGAGTTAACTTTACCATTACAAACATATAAACAAATACAAAATGGGACTACAGAACATGGTTGATTTTAAGCAGGAGTTTCCCTTAAAGGTGTTGACTTTAAGCGGGTTCCACTGTATTTTCAGCTTTCAGATTCTGAGCTCATGATTTCGTCGTAATATTGCGAACTGGTAATAAACAAATTCAATCAGTGTAAATAAATGTGAAAATATATAATGTTCAAAGCAACAAATAATTATTTACTTCAATTTTAGCGTGGTTTATTGTAACTTCTTAATAACCTCACCTGGATGTTTGATCCGTAAAGAACCTAAATTTAGTTGATAGTGCATAGTATTAAAAGAAGAGCCACAATCCATATTGGACCTTCTGTTTCAGCGGGACCTTTTTTTCTCGTTATTTCTTTAGTCCGGTAATGAAGAAAGCAATGAAATTAAAATACACGTGTAATAAAAATAAGATGCTTGACGCGTACTAAGACTTGTATAATATGCCCTTAATCTCGTAGAAATATCTTTTCTCGGCGTAATTAAAAGTAATCCATATATTCTGTACCATAGTATGAGTAATTATCACTTTTTTAAATTTTAACATTGTTTAAAGAGGTCTACAAACCCAACTAAAATCTAAAGGCTTAAAGTTCTCTAAAACTGCGACGCAAAGGTCACGTGGGCGAGACTGAGGACGGTGTCTTTCTGGGTTCCAATCTAAAGGCGCGCCACCACATTCATGACGTTAATGCAGGTAAACTTGAAAACCCCCAATTTGTCATCAAGTTCAAGTAGTTTCGACACCGGGCCTCGTGCCTTACATTTCATTACACATGAAGATCACATTCATTACACAGAAGTTAGCAGGAGAGAGTCGCATCCCAACTTCACAGACATTATGACAAACAAGCAAGAATATTAGTACGTTTGCAAGTTAAAAATAACTTTATTTAAAGCGATGGAGATTCATTCAGTAAAAAAATAATTTTCGTTTTTAAAACTCGATAAGGATTTTTTTTTCTTCTGGGCATTATTGTGACAAGAAATTTATTTGTTCTCTTCTTTTCACCTCCTCACATTGCAAAGATACATCGTGGTACCTCAATTATAACAATTTTACAGTTTAGCCGATTTGTCAGTTGCCATATCTGTAAAATGAAATTTTATAATCGTCAGTTAACATACGAGTGCATTTTCTCTATTTACGAGGATTCTGTTAACTCAAAATAAGACCTGTCATTCATCAATTTTTTAATGTGAGCTGACAAAGAAAATAAATGCAACCGAAAGGCACACTCACTTTCAATAAACTGTTTTTCATGAACGCCTGATTGATGTAGACAACACAGATCGACCAAAACAAAAAAGAGAAAAGCCGAAGAAAATTTTTTTCCAGAGGTTTCAACTGGACTTCCTGTCACATGAGGTTAATCTCCGCCCCTATTGGTTGATTGCATGCGTTGCACGTTATCACAGACTAAACTTAAAAAGCTAGCGGCCATATTTGGTGTGTAAGTATCTACTTTGAGTCTAATATAATTAAACTTCTGGATAAGCTTTAACAAAAGGTTAACGTAACAAGCCGACATTGAAAAGAAACAATTGCATGTTATTCTGGCATTGAATTTGACTTGTTTTCGTCTGCACTGAGAGGCTCATAAAATGGTCTTTGCACTCACAGCAGAGATATTGAACTTCGCTCCCATATCTCTGAAACAGTGTCACATATTCCATGTTTATTCTTTACGATTGAAAATAATCAAATATCATATAAATTGTTGACCAATACCAAGCTACATTAGGAATTAAAATCATAATGCTGGTAAAAAATAAACCACAAGTTGAACACAAAAACGAGTTTGAGAACTCTTTCACGAATATTCATCTGATCTTTATATACCTCCTACATATATGCCGAACGAACGTTAACCTTGTCTCCATGACAACGCTGATCAATAGTGATTCGTCTATAACTGTTTTGTGGTATAAAAATGAAAATATAAAAACATGCTTGGATATCGCGGAAAAAATAATAAAGGTCTGCTTTGGTCGATTCCATGGTTTCCTCTCATCATGTTAAGTGCTGGCATTATGACTCACTTTTCATTGATTTTTCCTTCAATCCCGGAGCAGAGAGGGCTCGTTTATCCTATACCCTATGGCGTAACTATTTTCTGCAAGGATCATTGGCGCTGTGACCTATTTTTACATGCCAGAAAAATTGCGTTTAAACTGATGAAAGTGAAAGAAATCACTCGCATCGCATAAACCTTAGACGTAGTTATTGAGCGAGAGCTTATGTCTGGGTTTGCGTGCAAGATGGTCATATCCTGAGAAAAGATAGGTCTCTACAGAGTCCGGAATATTATAAGGCGCCATTTCCACTATCATTATGGCGTTCTTGTGTGTGGGTCTGGAAAATAAGGGGGGGGGGGGGCAAAGAGTAGGCTAACGTTATCAAGTAAGGGTTGATTTACAGCGGTTTAATGGTCATATAAGAAATATTGTCTGTGTCAAATGTAATAACATTATTGATAAAGCACATGGATCTAGTATTTTTAAAAACAGTTTACATAAAATGTATTTTTTATTTTTAATTGTCTCTTTATGAGAATCTAAGCGAAGCTAGCGGTATATTAAATTAAAAAAGAACATTATTAAAAATTTTACTCGCTTTCAAAACAAGCACGCCTACCTTTTTCGACACAGGTTTAGGTCTATAAGCAAAAATGTTTTAGAAAATATACAGACGATTGTTGCATTAGTTTGTGGATTGTATTATAAAGACAGCAGCACCACCAAAGCTTAGTTCATTGTAAGTAGTGCAGTAATAACTGTAATAGTCATCGGGAATCTCTGCTCACGAGTGCTTAGCACTGGCCATCAGTCTACTTCAAGTGCGTGACTTTGGGTGTATAGTGGTGGTCAGACACTATTTGCTGAGAGTGAGAGTAGCCAATATTCTAGACAATTTGCTTGTAAACATCAATTAAGGTTTGGTTCTTCACATCCATAGTTTAATATAGAAGATGTGGTGGTGAAGAAACGGAAGATCCTTGTGTCCTGACCGAGTAACCTTTACTGGTAGTCAGTTATGTTTCATGTGCAAGAGCCTTTACGCTCAGGTTGACTAGATTCCACGTATTTGTCGATATCTAGATACAGAGATACTTTTCTTTTTTCGTTACTTTTTTCAGAGTGGCGTTAGGTCTTCTTGTTCTAAACTAGGAATGTTCCGTTTAGTTTACTTAGGCCCTATAGCAGCTCTAAATAGGTTTCCAAGTCAGGCTCAGCGTTAGCCCCGATGACGCCAAAGGCCCGAGACCTTTTCAAAGTTTTCTCTCAGACAGCCGTTAATACTCTGCCAAATGCTAGTCTAATGGTGCAGTCCTCTCAGTAATTATGCTGACTGAATTCTTTGGTAAAGTTTTCGAGGAGGCGAGACAGTGCTAAGTCCTCAGTTTGTTAACCACACATTTCTTCATGCTCTGCGTGTGTGTGCACTTTGTAAACAGAAGGTGCGACATGGGAGTAAAAGAAAATTCGTTAACAAAAAGTTAAAGTTTAATAATAAAAAAGATAATATCCTCCAGTTGTCAAAACAAGAATGTGTACCTGCCATTTTATTACTGGTTTCTCCAAAGATCTTTTCTTAGTGGTAAAAAGTTGGGTTTCGATAAAGTGCGTACATGTGAGATGCAAAAAACTCGCGTGGCTGTAAAACAAAATTTTATTATCCATAATCATCTTAAAGACGAGTATCGTGCGACTTTCTCCATATCAGTTCTGAAAGAAACGGGCGCTTAAAAGTGACCTTCAAAATGGCGAGTGCATTTAGTTTTACAGTGAATACAGAGGTTTATGACAGCAAACGTATTCTCTTGGTACCATCTACGGCCTCATCAAGGAAAACAACCAAACACTTGAACATGTTGCACGGTTTTGCCCTCTATGCATAATTGATGCGCCAAACCCTGTTACAACATAGGAGGACAGCGGTGAGTTTCTACATTGTAACGCTCCAAACGAAACAAAAAAATACCCAGAAAAAGTTGGAGGGTTTTGTAGCCATGTGGTGTATTAGATCCCAAGATCCAAAGTGAGGATATTTGTTGGAGGTGAATGGTGAAAAAAGGATTGTCTAAATATACCTTTGTTTTAGTCTTAAAAAGTCAGCTTTACTCTTTGAATTTTTTTTTTAAATGAACACTTAGCGTAGCAGACAAACACAATTCACTATGGCGTGCACTGTGAGTGAGCTTGTTAAATTCAAACCTTTTACAGAAGGATGTCCTCAAGTCTCAGGTCGCTTGGGATAAGAGCTGTGGTTTTATACTGAGAATGCCCCTGTCTGTACTCGCTGCGTTCAGTAAAGTTTGAAACTCGAGGCAAATATTTAAGAACGGCTAGAGTGACGCAGGTTTCAGACTTAGACCGGCAGGTGGTTGAACATTGGCTTCACCCCTAACGTGGTGGTAATAATGGGTTTCAACCGTGGTAGGTACGGTACATTTAAAATAAGAGTCAAAGAAATTGATTTTTTTTTCAAGAAGTTTCTCTTCGAGTTCGAATACGGTGACCGCAATTATGGTTGAAAGACTTGAAATAGAGCGGTAATTTGAATGAACAATTTCATCGGTCTTTTTCAGATTAGATTAGAAGGTCTAGATTTATGCCTTGCTTATTTCAACTTTAAAAAAACTTGTTTAGTCCAATTATAGACATCAGTATTTAAAATTCTGTGTTATTTTTATATAAAACTCTTATTATTACTTAATGGTGGCTAACACTAGACCCAACACGGCTAATCTTTATTTTTAGTGTTCAGTTTAATGGCATCGTAGCTAGAATGAACGTGCCGTACTATTTTTTTTTATATTACTGTAAATGAGATTTAAGTTTCCAGCAACAATTGACATTGAATTCTCAAAACCATAGAAAACAACTTTGCAACCTGCACAAAGATAAAGTTTAATACATTGTCGCGAAACAAATTTTCGGTGAATTTTTGTAATTGTTTGTGAGGGTTACTGGTTAAAGGTACGCACTCACTAGAGTCAAGACTTAAATCATTTCCAGTTCTGTCAGATAGGGAGAAGCTGGAAGAATCAAAATTGTCCATCCATGACAGCGAGGTTCTAGGTATTAATGAAAAGCCCTCAAGATTCCACGGGGAACTTGTAAGCGATACGGTTTGCTGAATTCTGTTTTTTAAAAGGCTCTGAGAACCATGTTATCAGCGGGCCATCCAAGATCGATATCTTTCTGCGGGGTCTGGGGAAAGCTGGCTCAAAATAGAAAGAAAAGGCAGAAAAATGTATCGAGTCACCTCTATCGATCAGCCAGGCAGCATCGATTCCTCCAAGAGAAGGTTTGCCAGTAACACAATTGGGAAAAGTCTGTACGGCAACACAATATTGTCTACGATACGCTACCTCAAATGCAACAACAACAGACAAGTAGGACTTTTTGAACTTCTTATTGAATTTTTGGGTGGCACCACCGCGTGGTATACACATATCATAAAATTAAGTCCCCAAACAATTTTAATCCTCGCTATCAGCCCATTTCTGATATATCACGTTAAGCGCATGCAAGAATTTGTGATTGACCACTAATGTTTTTAAATTATTAAACGATAAATTAAAAGAAACTAATTACAAGTACTAGTTTGTCAACCGGCTAAAAGTTCTTCCTAACCTTACATTTGACAGGAGTTAAGACTAAATGCCGAATGAAGCGGTTTAGAATGAAACATTGGACTTTCAGATCGGGAAATGCAAAAGAAAAAAAAGTGATGCTAAGGAATCTTCTAATGGTCGAGAGATTTGTACCGTGAAAAGGTTCTATACTTTTTACTATAATACTAATGCTAAAATATTACTGCATTGACACATAAAATATGATATAGTCAAACTCAAGGCATACCTAAATGGTGAAGTCTTTAAATTTGTAGAACTAAGTAACTATGTGTGTGCAGTGGAAACATTCATGTGTGCTTTATACTTTTCATAAGTTTCTTTCAGTAAGCACAAGAGAACCTAACTACAAGCAATACTGCGTGAAGGAAAGAAAGAATGAAAGACAAAGATTGAAAGAGGGAGAGAGGGTAAAAGTGGGATCCAATCCAAGGAAGATGCGCCAAAAGATAGAAATAGAAAAGCAGGCTAACTCTCTCCCTCCCTCTCTCTCTCTCTCTCTCTCTCTCTCTCTCTCTCTCTCTCTCTCTCTCTCTCTTACAAAAAATTGCGGGTTGCAATTATCATAAATACATTTTATCCAACCTAAACTCAACGAGTATCTTTACTATAGATACAGTTCGCACATCGCCTTATGTGTGAAATATATTTATGGTTTTAAAAGCAAAGAGTCAATCATAGTTTACATAACCTATTGGTAATTCAATACTGGCAGCTAGAAATCCGATCAGGTCGCAAGTGTATGACATTACAGACTTTAAGCAGCAACGCGTGAGTATGACGCGAACGTCTGTGGGTCTATTTTTAGAAACTGGTTTCATTATTTTTGTAGTTTCTCAACCTGCTTTCCCGATTTTCACGTACGCGTAGTGAGACACGGTGCGTGTGCTAAAGGTCTCTATTCATGTAACGTAGTCCGGAGTAGAACTAGACTTATGAGCACAGAAGAAAGATGCTGTTGCTTGTAGGAAGCTGGATACAGTAAGAACAATAAAATTGCCTGTCTGAATTTTTTAAAATTCTCAAAACAAAAGTACAATATATGTTGAAACGATAAAAGCTTTGTTATTCGGCTTAAATGTTTTCTAAAAATAGAATATGATTGAACTTTTTATTCACAATTGAAATGGTTCTATGCAACGGGAAACCAGCAGGTAGAGAGGGGGTGGGGGATAGAGAAACTGGAACAGGCAAATTTGAGGAAAAGATAAAGAAAATAAAGATGAGCTGACAGTGTTCAAAGTGCCAATGATCAGAAACTTAGCACGTTTGGATTATGGTAGAGACAGGCAGATAGAATCACATAGAAATAGAGAGAGGGCAGTGGTTGCAGTAGTAGTGGCAGGTCTTAAATAAGCACGACATTTAAAACCTCGGGGAGGCAGAACTATACAATGTAAAAAGAGAAGGAAAGTAACACAGGCATTCTAAATCTAGAGAAAATCTAGTACGGGTACGAAAAGTTTGAAAAAGAACAAGAGATAGGCAGAGTGTAGTAAATTAATACTCAGGCATAATTATAATTAATTTTATCAATCAAATAAAATAGAGAGAGTACGTACATGTTTGTGAGTGTATGCGAGCGTGAAATAGCGAGATACAGAATAGCACAGCAGAAAAACGAACAGATAGACGCTGTTACGGTAAGTTTAAAGGGTTACCACACATTTCAGTTCGAAAAAAAATGATGGGACACAAAAATGTACAATAATCTAAAGTTTGAACCCATGTTTTGCATAAAGAGAAACGAAAATTCTAAGCAAAATCCTGCAACCAGTATCATCATTACCGACACACTAGAAGTAGTTGTAGCTCATCACAGTCAGAATTGGTGTGAGCGTTAATTTAAGAGCATGCCTGTAGTAGATTTTTTTTATAACAGAGGAAAAAGTAGGCGCTCAAAGCCATGACTTCTTTTCTTTTTTTTTTCTCTCTAGTCATTACTAGTTACTGCAACATACAAATTAGGCTGAAAAAAAAAAGAAGTTAAAGTTTTGTTTTAAAAATCTCCAATTGGATAATAAGTTCAGTGTGCTTAATATTGTGGAAACTTACAAAAATTTAGCTCCGGTAGAAATAACAGTTGAGATATCAATTAAAAAGAGATAGAAGGCACATAGGCTTACAGGTGTGTATAATAGGAGAGCAATACGGGAAGGATTATCACGATGTTCAGCAAAACAAGATGGCTGTGCATCTGCATAGTTTGATGAACGGGATGATAGATTTCAAAATACTTTACCTCGATTTTTTCGGCCCTATTGCAGCGTTTATCGTTAAGAGTTGGTCTCGAGGCTTTGAATGGTTTATTAATAAGAAAACTTATAGACATGCCCACAAAGATAAGTGCAATATAATTATAATATCCCAACATGTGTAGAAACATACGTTTAGCCAGACAGATAAGTGATCAAAATGGCTTTGAAAGGGGTGAACTAGAAAGGTGGTCAATTGCTGCTACATGTATGGGAACATGGATGGCTGAAGTCGTCTCAAGAAAGTAACAAAATCAATAAATCTTGAAAAAGGAAAGCAAGAAAGGCAAGACATGAGCGGGGGGAGGGGGGCGGCGACAGAAGGGATAGATTTTCCGCTAGGCGTGATTTCTTGATGGAGTAATGGTGACAAGGTGTGGTAATGGGATCAGCTTCGGAGCTGTGGTAATGCATTGCCTAGAGAGATTATCAACGAGACTTGCAAGCAAGAGAATATAATCATGTAGCATCAATAGTCTGAAAAGCATGTAGGCCTATACGCTGTTTTAGTGTTAAGAAGTTAGTAATCTGCAATTCATCATTAAAGTAAAAATATACAACCCCCCCCACTCTCTCTCTCTCTCTCTCTCTCTCTCTCTCTCTCTCTCTTCCTCTCTCTCTTTCTCTCATCCTGCTCACACTAACACTAACACCAAGAAGAACTGCTCTAGCTGTATCAATTCAAACAGACTAAGAATAGGTGTTAGAGACAATCAAGGATATCTTGGTGATTATTGGCTTGTATCAAAACACATGTAGTTACTTTAAAAACAGAGTCTAACTCTAAGGCAAGATGAATCCAATAAGATCAGTGTCAGTTGTTGGCTATTATATTTGATTGTCTATTCTGGTGGTGATGTAAAGACGACCTGCAATGAGTGTAATGTGTCCAGGAATCGTGCGCTTACAGGTGACATAGAAGTGCTTGTGATATTTGAAATAACACAATCAGTTTAAATCCCTACCTGTCTCTTGTGAGAAGCTTAATCCTGAGTGACCTTCGCAGGACAAACAATGAGATCTCTGCCTTTCAGTTTCAGAGGTTGGTAACTTGATCCCATTGGGTCTTACAGCACTCATTATGATACATTACATTTATCTCCAAAAGGTTCATTGTTTAATACAGTGAAAGCTAACAACATCATCGCGATAGCTGGCTGAAGCAGGCTTATGTATTTAGAAGCAATGGTCTTTACAAGCCTAGAAAATCTGAGTTATAAATTTATGAGTTATAGCACATACTGAGAACAGCCTATAGATAGGTTACATGCAGGAAGCAGAAGAAGGCTAGGTGAAAGCTGTTCTTACTGATAATTGACATTTGCACTGTTTTAACGTAAGAGGCATATAAAAATTACAAAGAAAGCTTTTCTTTTTTAAAGACTTTTTTTTAGGAAAGACATATTTGGGCCCTGACTTATATGACATAAATGATAATTTTATTTTAATCAATTACTATTTATAACTAGATTTTCTTCACTATTAAAAGAGATAACTATAACATTTATTTTAATAACAGTTTAAATTACACTTCGAAGTTGAACAACGTCCACAGAAGAGCAACCATTCCGTTGTTCTGATCAATCAAGGATCGTTATTTTGAAGGCAAGGAACAACATCACGATTCTTTTTTTCAAAATACCTTTGTTCCTAATCCATGAAATATATCAGCACGCTGGCCACCGATAGTTATAGTCTGATAATGAAAGCTGCAGTACCAATAGAGGTTTTAATTTTGTAAAAGATGTATTTGAAAAATCTCTGATTTTATAAGCTCTTGTTTGTTGTTGTTTTTTTTTTTTTTTTTTTTTTTTTTTTTTTTTT
>BMAT01013781.1:189950-202819 GCA_019649035.1 Elysia marginata | reverse complement strand
TTCTTCTTCTTCCTCTTTGTCTCCGATCCCGACAATAACATCTGATTCTTTATATTATTACTTATTGTTAACATACACATAAAAACAATTTATAAAACAAGCAAGCCATGATAGTTGTACTTTATAGTCTATTGCCGAACACTGGGTGACAAGTGGTTTTATACGGCGGAATCGCATCCTCCTTACATAAATCCTTGATTTATAGAGACTATAAAACAAGCCTGTCTTCGGCTAGGGACATGAAGTACAGGGCCTACCTTTGTAAAACGCATTTTAGTATTGCCAACTGTCCCTATGTGTAAAGCATGATAGGTAGGGACAACTGTCCCTAAGTAAAATGCGTAATAGGTGGGGACAACTGTCATTACATATGCATTACCACAGAAAAATATTCCTATGAATTTGAATGTCCTTCATTTCGTTTGGCATTTGTGTTGACATTGCATGCTACGAAAGTGAAATGTTCCCAAAGTATACTGCAGGCTAGGGTTTATAATAGGGGCGATAGCTTATACTACCTGCTGACACCATTGTTTTTGCTTTTGAAATAACATATGTTTTTAGCATTTTGACTTAGTCCTTATTTTCAAAATTATAAAAAAAATACTTTTAAGTCCTAGGAACAAAACCGGTGCCATTATGTTGAGAAAAATAAACTTTATAACTAACAAATCTGAAATTTGACCATGGGACCCCTATACCCCTATTCAGAGGGGTGCCGCACTTGCTCTTACAGGTTTTGGGACAACAGCCAGGTCTTTAATGTACCAGTAATGATTCCTTGAACCATTCTGAAGAGCTCATAATAAACTATGTATAATGCAACTTAAGGCAATCATCAGCCTTTTAAATAGATGTATTTATGGTTCTTGAGACCGTGGCTATGGTAAAATTAGCAGATGAATAAAGGAAAAAACATGGCATTTGGTTAAAGCAGTGATGTAGAAAACTTGTACACCTCTCTCATATGGCAAAATCAATACTTGTTGCACCTTACACCAAGTTTTTTTTATGCTTTTACTACTATTTTGCAATAGACAATATCCCTAAAAAAATTCAGCGAGAGTTATCCTCCTTGACTTACTGACATTTCACCAACAGCAGTAATGGAGAAACATAGTAAAATATGTGGAAATGCAAGGAAAATAGATGATAAAATTATTATTAATGATGATGAAGCTGATTATAATTATCACATTCATTCTTAGCACTATGATTGTTGTTGTTGTTTTTGTCATTTAATCATAAAGTATTTATATCAATTTATTTATTCTTTTTTTCAAGTAAAATAAGCCGACCCATTTTTTGCGGGTTTAGTAAATAATGTACAAATGGCTTCCACATCAATTGAAAAGCTGTTATTGTTAAACATGCACATTACTTTGCTCAGTATAAACTATATCATTTTATCTAGATCTATAATTGAAATACTGATCCATTTCTATTAGATCTAAGCATGAATCTAGACTCTAGATCTACGCATATTTTGTCTTTTCTTATCACCTGCGATTAGGTTGCTAATCTAAATTTGCAGATTTACTAAGATGCTATCTAGATCTACATCATTATATTATGTTTGTTGGAGTCTAAACTAACTTGATTTAAGGTTTTAAAGTTAAAAGACCATTTTAGCCATAGTTTTTTTTTGTTTTTTTTTGAGTCAGCAGAAAACAAAATTTAATGCATCGATCAAAGTATGGTCATGACGTCATGGTTCTCTCGGATGTGCGTAAAATAATTGTGATCTAAACAAAGGCGTATTTTGAAAAATGAGATGAGTAGGCCTACATCAGAAAAATTGATTCTTGAAAAAGATTCAAGTATTCAACCACAAAACTATCAGATTTTGATGCATGGCCCTAGAATGATGAATTATTTTACCTATTATCATCAAGTTGGCTATTTTTAGCCAATAGATTCTGGCGCTTGACAAACTGTAGTCTTAAATGAAGCCTTCTTTTAATTATTTTTTTTAAAAGATAGGATTATCATTATTCGCATTAATAAATTTTTAATTACATTTTTAAGTATTCTCAACTACATCATCCTTATAAAAAGCAGTAAGAAGTGTTTTAAACAAGAAAAACGCCCAATCTACTATAATTTACTTATATGGGGTCCTTTGTTTTGGTAGTAGATCAAGGCGCATAACTCTCGCCGACTGTTTTGAGGAACATCGTCTATTGGCATCCAGACATGTGCACACACACATATTTATTACAAAAATGTGTATAATATTGTTGAAAGGCAGGAGAGAGAGGAGGAAAACCCATGTATGTTTATACTGTGACCTGGGCTTCACCTCAATTTTGAAGAACAACTTTTGCTCTCCAACCTTCCTCATTCTTTTGAAAAAATGTATCACTGTGACAGAAATCCATAAAATTGATGAGGATACTTTGAGCAATTTTTTCATTCTTGTGATATATGAGATTCATCAACCCCAGGTTTGGAAGAAAATAACACACAAAAGAATTAGAGAGTAAAATATGCAATCTTGACATGATACTAGTTCCATTGGTTCCAACCAATACTTATTCGATTTATTTCAAACATATCAAAAGTACAAAAATTAAATAGCTTGGGTTGGTGTAATTAAACTGAACTGCATGAGGAGGCTGTTTCTACATTGACCTGTTGTCAGCAAAGCTCCAGGCTCTACTCCTGTGGCTACCAAACATTCTGAGGTCCCATGGTTGATCAACTGGCTATGAGTTGCCTGGGGAACAGACGCAATAAATTTTGTTAGTTTCACTGAAAATGCTTCATTTCATTTCCTCTTTTATAAAAAGACTAAAATGAATATTTCTTACATATCAAGATTGAGGTACATGTAAGTTTCACAGATAATCCAGTACGTAAATAAATATGTTGATTTAAAAATAAAATGCAATGGGCCAAACATACAAATCAAACTGAAGTGACACCATGTTTCAGTACTGAGTTTTTCAGGACACTCTTTTTCATGTATGAATCATTTTATAGTTTTGGTTTCATTATTCTAAGGGATGCATAAGCAGTTTTTTTCCCAGAATCTCAGGCATATTGAACACTACATTTTTTATGCCTTAATTGAGGTAATCAACTCATTTAATCCTCCTCCTATTCTCCTTGGCACCCTCTTGTATTCTTGCTGCAGCTTAACTCTACTGGCTTCTCCCTTGGGCAATGTTTTTTAGTTTGCTCAAGTCCTTTTGGCTTTTGAGGGTGAGTGATGTTGATGTTTTTGATAGGTTTAGATTTAGTACAACAGCTTGATATTTGTCCCCTTCTGTATTGAAAAAAATGTTCATTGCTTTATTTGCAAGAATTTCTTTATGTCTCCTTAGAGTATGTCCGGAAAGGCGCCAGCGGCTCTATGAGATATTGAAAGGTCATGGGAGCTTCTTTGATTTAATTTTTTAACTTAAGTTTGAGCTATAATGACAAGGGAATCCCAGACTGGTTTACCAGTCTTTCAGTATATATAAAAATATGGTGCATCTAAAAA
The DNA here is from genome assembly GCA_019649035.1 of Elysia marginata. Lineage (NCBI taxonomy): Eukaryota > Metazoa > Mollusca > Gastropoda > Plakobranchidae > Elysia > Elysia marginata. The sequence goes on along the minus strand of BMAT01013781.1, from coordinate 199,329 downwards.
TCAGCTAGACCAGTATAATGGTATCACATACCAGTCTTACGGGCTGAAAAGGACAACACTGATTTAACTGATGCTCTACGGTATATACTTTTATCTTTGTATTGGTTTGGACTTTGCCTCCATGAATCTAAATGTTTTGGAGTTTTGCAAGTGCTGCAGTGGAAAGCTGTTTTCTCCTTCGAGAGCATTGATGTTTCCTATAAGTGTTCCTACTTTTTTTGTAATTTTCCAGGTGGTATCATTTTGGTGAAGTGTGATGTATTCTGCTTTTTTCAACATTGACAAAGATTTTGTGTCTTCTAATATTTTTTAAATCTGCTATTTTAGTGAGGGGTAGCCATTCACATTTGCTATAGTACCCAAATTTAGACAAGTGAAACAAGAACGACAGAGCGTAACTCTCCAGCAGAGATCCCATGTTTTCACAGACAAATATACAGGACTGAGTGCACACAGAATCACCATTTGCAAAGAGAAAAGTTTTAAGATGCCTGCACAAAGAGATTTAATGCTCTAAATTAGTTGATTTTAAAAGATTTCCACGCTTTAAAAAAATTCTTTTTTTAAATCCAAACCTTCTTGATCCATATCCATGTTTGAGCTTTTGAGCCATTGCATTTCATGAGTCTCGCATACATGCCCACAGCAGAATCATGATCCATACACAATAAGTTTGCCAATCTCATATCTTTTTGCTCTGTTTCATACCAGACCTGTTTGAGAAAAAGAGAGAAGAAATGAAAATTTAAAAAACAAAACCAACAAAAAACAGTGGCATATACAAAAACTGGTTTAAAATAGAGTCTTGCAAGAGCTTTAAATTGCAAACATGTGAGATTATATAAAGGTTTTGTTATATAAAGGAGAAAGGGTTTTTTTCTAAGCCTATTTTTCATGTTAAAACTGTTAACTGTTAAAAGCAGGTTCAATGTTCTTTTAACTATTTAAGGGAATAATTTTTTTAGAAGCCTTTAAAGTTCCATTTACAAAGCAGGATCTTAGAAAAAAAGAATTTCTTAAACTTTTGAGGGTTTGATTTGAATCCTCATAAAAGCTAAGACTTGCTGATACATATTTTAACTAGACCTGATTTAACCTGATTTGACTCATTGAGAAAATCTGCTTCCAATTTCAGAAGGATATTTAGACCAAGTAAAATTTATAATTTAGATTAATTTACCAGATGTATAGTATAATTTTCCAGAGATGAATTTATTAATTTAGCCTGGAAAATATATAGAAAACACTGGACCTAAAAAAATCTTAAAAGTTTTTCAAGAAAAGAAAAAAATATTTTGCTTTCATTGTTTTATAAAACATACTTTTAAAATTGGCCTAGAGCTGAATTTCTGTGTATCATCAAATTTTTAATGTAAAAAAAAATGTAACAAATAAAATGTTCATTTCAACATTCCTCAGAACTAAATTCAAAATTAAATCTATGAAGTAAAGAGAAAGTATATAATTGTCACCAGTCTTACCTGTTTGTGATCAGCATTATTACAAATAGCCAGTGTCAACAATGCCCGCTTGTCATACTCTGATTTTTCAGACTGGACACACAAACCAGATCCAGCATGTTTTAACTGGAAGGAAGGAGATTTTATTTAACATAATTGCATACTAGAAAATTTTTGTTTTCTGAGTGAGACAAAATTAATAAAAGATGAGATAAAAACAAACTTGCAAAAAAATGTTAAATTTAAGATAGAGATAGAGAATATGAAACATTTGAAAAAAAAACAGATAATATGCCATTTTCATTTATCAAAAATGCATTTTTATTACGAGGCCAGACTAAAAAGTACACCTATTTTACCATTTTCCAAACTAATTGCTCCATAGATAAAAAAAATTATGCATGAAATGAAAGCTTATGGTGTCTGCTATACAAGGCCACCTTAATTTCTCAAAGAAATCACCGTCTCTGTGAACACTGGTGCGCCAATGATAAACAAGTTGTTCAAATGCATCTGCAAAAAATACAGCTGGTTTTGCTCTGCACCAACTATGAACATGAGCTTCAACTTCATTCCATCAGGGTAATGGTTTCATTCCAATTTTTCTATAAACTTGAAGGAGAAGAAAAAGCCCAATAGGGGCGGGTCTGGACTGAAGGGAGGATTAGGTATGAGCTCCTGGAACCTGAATTGGACCATGACATCTTGAGTCTATTGACTAGGTTTGGGGTTGATAATTGTAACAATGAAGAATGACATTATAGCCCAATTAATAATGTTCTCAGGAAATTGAAGTACATGTAATTCCATCAAAATTTTTATGTTTGACATGCCGGTTTTCACTGAAGATTACATTTGTCCACTTTTACCTTATTCTGAGCATCTGTCACAGAGATGGATGCTGAAAAACCCAAGGTTGGTCTTGCACATTTGTTTTGGTGGTCATCAATGCTCTATTTTTTAGTCGATATTGTACTCACATCTAGATTTATAAGCATTACTGAAGGCATTTTTTACATGTCATTACATGGTGAAGTTCCCTCTGCATTAAGGAACTCAGTGATTGCATGTTGCTTCAAAATCATATTCTTTGTTATGTGCCATTTTGTCGCCAACATTCAAATACAACTAAGTGTGATGATTTGAGCATTAACCTAAAACAGTTTCTGGATGATTTACTTCATGGTTTATTATAGATACTGTTTAGAAGTACTAAAAATAATTTACCAGGCCTTTGGCTCTTGTCACTGTTTTAAATTGAGACTGGAACTTTTCAGGTTTTTTATCGTCCTCATTTGATGTCTCTTCCAAACTGGGCAGTTTCTGAAAAGATTGATTTTTTTTTTCACAAATCATTACACATTTTTTTTGAAAATGCAAAGGCTCCTGTATATTCTTATTTTATTAATGTGAAGCTATAAAATACAAAGCCCTAATTTTATTAAAAAGATATTAAATTTAAGTTTTCTTAAAAACTGCTATTGCTTTGGATTGAACACACCTCAAAAAATCCACAGAATATCACCAATGAATATGAAATGCAGAGAAATCTATACAGTACTACAACAAGCATTCACCACCAGGCACAGGAATGAAGGTAAAAGAGCAAACTGATGACTATGCTTACTTTTAGAATCCATGCTTCATCTTCAAAAATGGCTTAGAGTGGTAGGTAACTATTGCTTCCCTTCCAATCTTAACTTTTTTCACAAGTTTTAGAGTCACATTAAAGGGCAAACTAGGCGAAATCTATACTGAAATTTCAGTTTAACTCAGAAAAGAAAGTTTTGTTCATCGAACTATGCTAGCACAAAGTTTAGTCGAAATAACATATTTTGCCAACCAAAATAGTGGAGTTAAGTTTTAAAAATTAAATTCCCTTAAACATGACAAAGAAAATAGGTTTAAATGACTGTTTAATTCTTAGAATTTAATATTTTCAGGGCACGTGGCCATCTCTACCTGGAATGACTATTTTTTTTTTTAGGAATTATCAATGTAGTCTTATCAATGCAACTAACTAGTGCAGGTGACAAAAATGAATGCTAGCTAAGACAGTTTTAAAACTTGAAGTGCATCTATTTGTGAATTCTAGTTTCGGATCAGACTATCAAATAATCGCTCTGTGGAAATAGCAATCAAAGAATTTTTGTTAGGTTAGTTTGATATAGCAATCAAGCAACCTATCTACACACAAAAAAAATGTGAAAGTTGCTGTATCAAGCCATTAATCATTAAATAACATATGATACAGCTCACTCATTCTTTTCTTCGAAAAATATTAAATACATGGAGACTATTTGTAAATATTAAAACTCACATGCAATTGCTCTGGGTAAATATTTTCAAGATACCATTTGAAAGACTTGCACTTGAGTTGCTCTCGCAGATGTACTCTTTCACTGATGTTTCCATACTCCACACTTTCTGCTCGTGGGTTAACATGAAAGTAATACTTCTGAAATTCAAAAGAAAAATAAAAAAGAGTATATTTAGAAATTTAATTTTACTGAAAACCACTAAAGACAATAGAATTATATCATTTATCTTGCTGAAAACTACATCATGGGACCCTTATGTCTGGGGAAGAAAACAGACTGTGTATCTCATTGATAAATCAAAAAATGCAAAGGTGATAAAAGTGTTTTGTAAATCTGTTTGCATAAACAAAAGCTATTGGAAAAAATTACTTGAAATCTTATAAAATTGTACTTTAGGCTGTCCCTCCAGGATTTCACACTTCTTGCACCCGCAAACTGCTCCGTTGCTGCAGCAAAATTTGTATTTGCCGCGAATTTTCCGCAAAATTTACTGATTTTGAGTGAAAGTTGCATATTAGACGATAATAGAGACAAAAACGGTGGAATAAAATTACCTAGCTCATAAAACAAGCAGTAAAAACTTGAGCGTTGATCATCGGACGTTTTATTTAGCTTAGAAAACTATGCTTCAATCATTAGCCTGTGTTATATCCAGATTAGTCTAAATCTAGAATTAGCTGCGTGGTTCTTTCACAGTCTAGAAATTTAAAAAGCTCCACACACAAGTATAAAACATCGGCCTAGGTCTAGAGGTGAATTGCATTTTTTCGATATTTAAATCTAGAGACCTGGTTGCATGAGTATCAGCTATTCGAGTACCAGGTTCGCTTGATTTATCAAGACCACCTAAGTAATGATTTCAGTTACATTCTTAAAAGTAATACCAACAGATCTATTCGAGTCTAAGTCTATGAGAAAAAGAAACTTTTAAGGGCACAGATTTCACCAGTTTAATAAATTTTTTAATTTTATTTGGAAAACAGTGTTTTATTATTGATTGTAAGATCACACAACATAATAATTTGAGGTTATTTTTCCAGTTACTAAAGAAATGAAGTGAATAGTCTAAAAGCCCAGTCACTGAAGTCACATGTATTCATATACAGATATTAAAACATGTTATAGTGAAAATTAATTATGTCATAAATTTTTTTCTCAACTGTAAGGTTAACATATAACCATCACAAAAACCATTTCTGTTTGAATTGCAACGTCTGAACATTCAACTTATAGCTCACAAAGTCTTACTTTATACTCATCTATCCATACATGAACCATTCGTAAAGTATTCCTAGTAAAAGTATCTTGCTTGGGAGCTCCATAGGGTCTCCGTTTCCGGAATATATGACCAACTCTTGAGCAAGGCACAATGACTAATTGCCCCCCACACTGCCAGATCTACAAGTGAAAAAGAAATACAATGACAAATACGATAAGTATATGTAAGATTATAAAGGATATGAAAACAATAAAAGTATACATATCAAATTTGTAACATTCAGGGATGCAAATAACTGGTTTAATAAATGGGGTGAGAATGGAGAGATAGCACATTTAAAAAAAATGTCTACATGCTTTGTAAAAAGTCAGAAAAAATATGAAAATCCTTCAAAAGGATATATTGAAAACTTGAAATTGGAATCTTTTTCATCACTTAAAGCACTAAAAAATTGCGAATTAAAAAACGATTAAATAATTTGACATAGGTATTCATTTCCAGTCTAAAAACAGTAAACAAGCACTTACGGCTTAGCAATATATAACCAACATACCCTAAATGATAGTTCCAAGTTTTCTCCGCCCCAAACATCCATGCCACTATCATATTCACCAAGTGTTTGGAAGTACAATCTATTCATGGCATACAGTCCTCCTGCCATTGTGGGGGACCTGCAAAGAATTTTTTAATGATAAAATACAAAATAAAAGGTGGAGGATAAAAGGTTTCAACAAAACACACAATAACCTTTAAAAAGCAGCCTTGAAATAAGATAGATGTAAATCTTTAGAATATATGTAGAGAATTCTACAGCTCACCCATTTTCATTTATATGAAAGTTTTTACCCAATGTCAACATGTGTTAAAACAGCCATTATTATTTTGTTTGTTTTGTTTTTTAATGGGAGGGAGAAGGGAATAAATACAACTGAGCAGATCACACTGAATTTTGGAGATACTTCATTTATTTGATCGACTAAGCAAAAACATATATACAGGCGACTCCACTGAACTCGACTTCGACTGACTCGACTTTAAAATGAGTCCATTTTTTTCCACATTCCTCCCCCTTCATGAAATAAAAATATAAGCACTTCCTCAGAGGTCCATTTTTGCATAAGTTGATCATGGCTGAGCTAGAGTAGAGAGGAAAACGCTACGCTAGTGTGTTTTATCCTGTTCTGTAAAAACACTAATGCTGTAGACCTAGCTTACACAATGCGTCTGCAGGTAATCAACAGTGATGACAGTTTTACAGGTGGGATTATGTCTTAATTACATGTGATCTGTGACAACAACAAAAAAAACCTACTTAAAAGGTTCAGCAGTATTCACCACCTCTTTCATTTCATCTTCAGTCAGAGGATCCCACTGATAATGCATACCCCAGTTGAATCCACCTTTGACAAGACCAGAGGCCTCATAGAGAAAGGAATCAGCATTGACAATATCCATGATTGGTACAGACACAGTGTGGGGGTCATTCCGCACTGCAAACAGCAAGGGCTCCAGCCAGCCCACATTGACTTCACAGTGGCTATCTAGGAACAACAGTACCTGAATAAAAAAATTGTGGACACCAAGTTTTAAAACAGAGATAGGTGAATGCTTTATGGTAATAGGATGCTGATCATCACCAAATATTATAGTTGGAAAGCACAGACAAAATACATCTCCCTTGTCCTATTGCTCTTTCTAATCTTAGACATGTTTTGTCACTCTGTCAAAATTTTGTTTAGCTCAGCAGGCATTGTAATTACTACAAACAGCTTTTATTTTTGTTTAACCATTACAGAACTAGAGGATAGATCGGCTGCAGCTTTCAAATTTCTATGAGACAATGCCACACTCTGTTCCCAGTTAGGTATTTTTATTCAATTTCTTTAATATCAAAGGCAATCTAAGCATTATGTCAGAAATAATTAACTTAAGCTTCTAATTTCCTCTCTATATATACCCTATCCACATATATATTATCGCCTTGGAATGACATATGTTTTCAATGAATCTAAAAGCCTTTAGCTATAGCCGAATTATAAAGAGGGCACAGTACAAATATAGCTATTATATATCATAGTAAATCTCACAGCTTTGAATGATATTACATGTACATCTGTTATCATTAACTTCACAATAAAGAACATTGGTAATTGCAAGTGACATAGCTGGATGCAACTAAAAGACATGTATTTTTCTATGTAATATATGTGTATTTTATACCAAATTTGTTGAGGATATAAAAAACGCAAGTACAGGATATTGGAATGGATATTCTTTTTATTTCATGGAGAGAAAGAGGAAGGAACTAAAGTGATAAGCGAGAGAAAAGGGGGTGGGTGGGATCTTGGTCAAGCCAAAATTGTTTCCTTTATAATAGAATGGTCATTTTCTAAACAATGTATAATAGCATCAATTGTACAAGACATAACAACTCTAAGTATAGCATAGTGCTTCAGCCTCTGTTTATCAAAGAGCTAGATCTGACCTCCCCTGAGGCTTGCCTGGCGCCAAGCATTCTTGCACGTATCAAACCCTGCCTCTCAGATGTGCGCATCAGCCTCACTTGTGGCAAGTTCTTTTGCACATAATCTTGTAAGTCATCCTTCAGGTAATCTTGAATACAAAAAAAAAAAAAACATCTTTGAAGATTTTAAATCATTAAGTTCACCTTAATTCACAGAACCTGGATACATCATCAGTTGTATTTGGCTAATGAATGGTCACTATTACCATTATTACCATTACTCAGTCCAATCTAATTATTTTTGTTTTATTAATTTTTATACAAAAGAAAATAACTCTTAAAACATCTTCTGAGGGTAAACAGTCTTATAATTTTAATGACCATTAAAAGTATTATCATTCCTTTTGATTAAGAGGCCTCCGGGTCAGACTACAAAAATAGATTCTTTCATCTCAATCTTATTGGGAAGGAAAATAATGTGACAATTATGAACTATCTTTGTCTTTAAAAGAAAATTGTTGAAATTAAAAAATATAGTTTTTTCTTTAATATCATAGCAAAAAAAAAACAAACAACACATTCTTAAAAAATGTTCTTAAAAATTTCAATCCAATAACAAAGCAATTGCTGATGTTTATAAAAAATTTTTCAAATCAAGCTGCTCAAAAAGTTTTTAAAAAATGACCAGTACTCAATGAGTGACAGAAAAAAAAAAGTTAGAATTTGGTCAAGATTACAAAATTTACGAACAAAGAATTTGCAGTACTTGAACAAAGAACAAAACAGTGGATCACTGAAACAATGTGTGTAATACTCTAGATAAATCTTGGCTACAGGGACAATGTATTGTAAGGATAACCTGCGTTCAAGGAACTGATTTGATTTCATCCAAGGTAAGGTTTTGCATACAAAAAAATCTCTTTAAAATGAAACTCTAAGGACTGCAGGAATCCTTTTGATTTTAACAAATTTTAAGTATTGATTTACTTAGAAACCTGAAAGAATTTTCTTTAACTTTCAAGGGAAACTAACTTTATTTCAATGAAGACGTGCCATAGATGTACATATGTTTCCAGCAGAGGGAAATCTGTTGCAGATGCACCGTATAAATATGTAAGGCAGACTTTGTGGATTGTTTATATTTTACATATGAAAAAAGTTATGAAATTTTTTGAAAAATTTGTATTGCTTTATTTAGATCAAATCTATTTTAAACTCTTCAGCCAATTTCATAAAGTTTCACATAAAACTTTTTTTATATGAATTTAAAAAAAAAAATGCTACATTTAGTGCGTTTCTGTGTGCGAGTTTGGTCAATGAATGGGGCTGCTAAATTTTTATTTTTTATATGTGAAATGGAAGTGGTGTGAACTGAGGTTACATTCCTTATGAACATTACCTGAGTAAAAATTGAGACCTAGTCTTCAAAAAAGAAAATAGGATGACATAATAGTTTTAGAAAAATATTTAATTTCTGTACAATTTTGAAGATTGGGAAAAACTACGATTTGTTTTACCGAAATCACTGAAATCGTCCACCAGAATGATTTCATGGATGAGATCAGCTGGTGATCTTTCAATGACTGTGTGCACTGTGCGCAATAATGTTGACCTGGCTTCATTGTAGAAGCAAATGATAACACTTGCAGTTGGCATATCCTCAGGATATTGTTTGCCTTTGCACCTGGCATAGAAAACATTACAAAAAGAAAAGACCATCTCTTAAAGGAATATTTCCTCAATAAAATATTTTTGCACTACAAAGTTATGGCTTTAAAACAAAATCTTTAATCTCTCCAAGGTTTATTTAGACCTTAGTCTGAAATCTAAGTTATGTGACAAAAGAAAGTGACGATCACTTAAGAATTTTTGAATAAAAGTTGGTAGTCTTCCTCTAAAATTACTGTCATGAAGA
>BMAT01013781.1:159372-177353 GCA_019649035.1 Elysia marginata | reverse complement strand
GAGCACCAATTTAATGATTTCATCTAGACTTAGGAACAGACTATTCTGGGTACATACCCTATTCTGAGCTATGATAGGAAAGGTGCTCTCTCCGTGCAATCATGATTATTATTAGAATTTGAATAACATCACATCCATCAGCACCAGGTAAGATCATGAATGGTAGACCTATTGATTGTAGGCCATTGATCTACCAAGTTTTTTTCTTTTACTAGATCTAGGTATGTACACGTTTTATAAATGGCTCTCTAGAAAGACTAGATCTAGTCTTAAAAGTCTTATAAAGAACCTCTGGCTCTGAGTCTGACTTATATTGCATGTTGGCTAAGTAAAACAATGTGGTTATTGGGGGTGCGGTAAGGCCTAGACCGAGGCTACCTAATAGACAGGCAGCGTAGCCAGCGGTCGACGCTCAGTGAGTGGGCTTAAGCCAAAGCTACACAGTCAGTGTAGCCTTGGCTGAAGCGGTCACAGCGCTAGGTTCAGTGGTGTGCGGTGGGTTTATTCTTTCTGTGTTAAGAAGGGTTCGCTTCAATGTGTACGTAGATATAATGGATGGTTGCTTTAATATTATTTAATTGCACTAATGTAATCATGAAAGTAAAATAATTCGGCACCTATGAATTTAAATTGACGTTGATTTTCCTTAAAGTATTTTTTTATAATAACAACATAGACACGACTAGATTTAAGTGACTGGAGAGATAAATATGTCATCTTTTTTACAGATAGTTAGAGGGGGACGGAGAGAGTTGCAACTGCATAATTTAAGTATAAGAATAAAGAGAGAGATTTGCACTAGCTGCATATACATCATACATCACCGGGTACGTAATAACATGTACTAATAATATAAACGAAGAGAGTGGAAAAGGGGGAGAAAGAGAGAGAAAAATAAAAAGGAGTAAGGGGGGTAGAGAGAGTTGCAGGGTCTGCATATTAAAAGTGTTAGAATAAAAATAAATAATAAAGAGAAACGTGTACTATATGCACACATTACCGGGTATTTAGTATTATAAACGAAGAGAGAGAGAGAGAGAGAGTGAGAGAGAGTTGCAGCTGCATGTTATAACAACAAGTATTAGAATGAATATAGATTTGTAGGCCTACTAGTTGCACATACACACATTAGAGAACCGGAGAGAGAGAGATGGCGAAACGATGTATTTGTATTGGTGCAATTTAACGATAAACCCTCAAAAATAAAGACTTGTAGTACTAGCTGCACATACACACAAAAAAAAAAACTGGAGAGGGAGAAAGGAGGGGAGAGGGGATAAGAAAGGAAGGGAGGAGAATATTAATGTGGTAGTGATACAATGTCTATGTTATTTCAACAAATAATTTACAATTGAATCACAAAGTATGGCACTCTCACACAACACAAAGGAAGATTTATAAAGAGAAAGAGAAGTATACAAAATATAATCAAGCACTCACCATTTCACCATGATAAATCACCACTTCAATTGAAAAATGCAATCTAGAGATCTAAAATCTACAGTCCTATCTCCATTTCATCATGAAATCTAGGCTCCAAGATTCTAAGATTGTCTAGATCCAGATTTAGAATCAGGGTTTAAGAATCGAACTGAGATGACAGCTAATCATTTAGGACCACTTCAAGCATTAAAAGATCTCTAGAGCTAATCTAGAATCTGTAAATTCATCTAGATCTAGCCCAGACATAGTATTTTATAGGCCTAATTTTCTAATCTTGAGACTCAATCTCACTGAATTTTCTTCCAACTTTAGCTTTAAATTTAACCTTGATTTGACTCAATTTAAATAGACCTTTCAATTTAAACAGAATGCCGATACTCTAGATTCCTCTAGCCAATTATCTGTAGATCTAGATTCTAATTTGATTATATTTAGATCTGGTTTTCAGATAATAGATTAGATATGCTGTAGGACTGTTAACAACGTAGCCTAGATTAGTTGATCTATCCAGAATCGAGCCTACAACTTACAAGCTTGAATGAAATTGAATGATTTAAATTCTAGATCTAGATATCAACATCTACTTATGTTGAATTTCATTTTACAAATTATAACCACACCTTGTCCGAATAAGAATGTTAGAATCCCAGAACACAAAAAAAAAACGATCAAAAGTAATCCAGAGGATCCAAGAAGACTAAGCAGAAAGCCAAGCTTGAACTACGCGGCAATGGCTACGAATGGGCTGATCATAGGCCCACTCAAATCTTTGTTTACTTCGGCTGCCTGTCCCGGTTTCCGGTGTCCCCGGCCTAGACTCTAGGCCTACTGTGATTAGGCCCTATAATCACGTCCAGAGGTGTGGATACTCAGAGACTGTGATTATTCCCACCACCCTTTCCGGTTTACAAATAACAAATAATAGGGATATAGGCACAAAGTGTAAGTCTCCCTTATAGTCTTTCACTCTTTGCCAGTCTTAATTTCATTCTTCCACACCATCGTTATAATTATGAAATAAAACCTTAGCTCTAGTCCTTACAAGATGGATTTTATAACTTTGGTCCTAAAGGAAACGTTATTTTAAGTCATGTTTTAATTCATTCCTTGTAACTGTATCATGCCTGTGTGGTGCCTTTATCAATCATCATACAGGCTATCTGATTATAAAAGGTAAAGGTAGTCCCATGGATACTCGAAACGAGCGTAGGGTAACAAGGAGCAGGGTCCTTGTTTTTCTAGGCACATGCCTGACATGGAATAGTGAGGTAGTTTGCCATTGCTTTCTTTGCCGCCTTTAGTTTCGCCGAGTCTTAAGAGACCTAGCTACCCATCAAGTGCTGGGTGGGCACAGGGGAGCAAATAAAATTTAGCCTGGACTGGGTGCATCGAACCCGGGACCTCTCAGATAGCGGTCAACCGCCCTACTGATTGCGCCACTGCTCACCCCTGATTATAGGCCTAAAAAAAATTAGAATTTTTAAAACTTAGCCTAAATTGTGAATTCTTGTGTTGTCTCATTTTTTCACAAAATTTTTGGGTTTGTTTGCTGAGTGAGAGGTTAATCGGTTTTATTTAGGGTTTTCACACAATCACACTCTACTGCACAGAATTTTCTGGACTCACTGGAACACTTCAGAAATGGGCGTACGCAGTGTTGAAACTTGAAGAAAAAATCAGATCTAGACTGAAAGAGAAAAGAAGAAGAAGAAATATAGAAGAAACAAGATCTAGATTCTGGTTTAAAAAGAGAGAGAGAGAGAAAGAAACTCTAGCCCTAGGTTGAACTTAGTTTGAGGGGGTGGGGGGGGGGGAGAAAAAGAGGCAACAAGAACTATTTTAGTTTTGAATCGAGAGAGAGAGAGAGCAAAGAACGATAGTTGAGATTGCATCAGTAGATCAGGGAGAGAGAGAAGAGGCAACAAGAACTATTTTAGTTTTGGATCGAGAGAGGGAGAGCAAAGGAGGATAGTTGAGATTGCATCAGTGGATCGTCACTCTGTAGCAATTAATTATCATGGCTGCATTTTTCTAAATTGCAACCAGTCCAAATGAGTCAGATGTCACAATGTTCACATTATAGAGCACAATTGATATATTTTGAACTATGCATTTTCTGAGCTTCCAAGCGTGACAAATTAATCATGTGGGAAAATACATTTGAACAAAATTCTTAATGATTCTAAATGTAGACTTAAAGAAAAATTTTACTTTTGAAAGATTTTTTCTTTTAAAAGTCAAGAAACCCAACTAATTTTTTATTTGAACTGGTTGCGAGTAATTTTATTTTTAGGTTTCTATGCAACTCCTATGGAAACGCAACTGTTTGCTGACCTAACAATCATGGGGTGTGCACATCTGTTTAGTTTGTAAACACAATGTCTGACTTAAGAAGTGACTTGGCAGTTGACAACCCTCATCCTTGAGCATACCTTTTGTTCTTTAGGCGAGGATCATCGGACAAAATGAAACTTCAAATCAAATGTATATAAAGTTAAGCTCAGAGTGGGAGACAAAGCACATTCGTGACTGCATTTTCTGTGTCTCAGAAGATGTGACAGGACGAAATTGGACGAAAATCAACATGTGTGTTTTTGCTTACTAAGGAATTGTATTTAAAATAATAATGGAGCAAAGAAATCAAAGTAAAAACAAAATGTTCAACTTTAAATTTAATGCACACAAAAATATCATAAATTTACTTTAGAAAACACAGTAAACAGAATGAAATATGTTTTCTAAGAAACCTTCAATGGTTTTGAAAGTAAAAAAATGACACAAATGTATTTTTTTTACTTCAGTTGATTTGTTAAAGATAGGTAGAAAGGAGAGGTTATAATAATAAAGTGCCAGAAAGCGTATGCATGTATGATGTAGTTCTACAAGTTTGGGGTTTCACTTTCAGATAGGGTGACACAGTACCAGTCTTCACATTGAAGAAAGCTCCAGTAAGCAACCCCTAAGTACAACTGTTTAGGTCCTTTTATCCTCTGCTTAGACTGTTATCCACCTCTGTACATAATACTTAGAACTAGAGCTGTAAGCTATAGCTACTGTACAATATTTAGGTTGAGGTTTTGCGAATAATGACTGTAGAGTAGTATAATCGCAGCCTAAATAGAAAACCTCAGCTATAATTTACATTAAAGCTCCAACCATTACAATTTGCGATGCAAACTTGTTAAATTAAAGTGCACCGTAAATTTTGCAAAACTTCACCCACAAGATTTGTTGCCTTGCCTGTCTTGAGCCAGTTGAGGTATTGCAAAGCTGCCAACCAGTACCAATGCCATTATTTTAGTACCAGAATGACTAACAAAATACTAAAGTTCTGATATCAAACCTGAAATATTGAAATTATCTCCATGACTTTGAAAAAATGTTACTGATCAGTAATATGGGAGTATTCTGAAACATGAGTTAATATCTTTTAGGATCAACTCAATAACACCTGATTGAAAATTAAGAAAATGAAAATACCAAAACTTAGCAACTTCAACAAATTACACCCTCATCAAGTCCCATAAGTATGTCTCTTCGTTGTTAGACTTTGTTCTTGTTATGAGCACTGAAAAAAGTGGAATGCCTTTAATTGGAAAATACTGAAATAGGGGCTTAAAAGTACTGGAGTTTATTGATCAGAGAAGGGGTTGGCAGTTTATGGTATTGGCGTCTGATAAATTTACTCAGTCTTTGGGTAAGTGATGAAAATGTGTTACATCGCGTCTGGTTTCAACACATAAGTCTGGACAAGTCACCCCCAGAGTATTAGTAATTCAACCTATCTCATTTAGTGATGGTGGGGAAAAAGGCCAGTGCTTTCATTGGGCCTTCAGAGACAGCCGTACAATGTGCGCGACTGTGAATTATAACTGCGCCCTCAATGTAAATATTGCCTTGCAATAGATCTAAGCAGTGTGCAGCGCATCAAATTGTTTACATGCGTATGATTGTGATTCTCAAAAGAGGGGTGGGAATGCTACGCTGTAAGCAAAAAGCTTGCATATAATCAATGGTGTATTTTTTTGAGGAGACCACCCTAGTCTTGAGGATCAGTTATTTACTGATAGACTGCTGTCTCTTACCTGTTATTAAAAAAAAATGATTTCATTGATAAACTGATAAGGATGGAGGTGCATTAAAATCAGGGTAATGGCTAACAATAGTAAGATCCTATTCCTAGAAGTTTCACCAACTACTGTGCATAATATTGTTCATTCTAAGTTTGAATATCAAAATGTTTAGCTGTGCAATGGGTTACCACGGTCTCATAAAAGATCACAAGTTGCAGCGATGAATCGCCTCTCAGACACTTTTGAGATGACATGAACAAACTGTTGTGGCTCATGTATTAGGGCTTAGGAAAAACCTTGAGAGACTAGACAGCAATTATTTTCGTTTTCTTTTTCTAACTGGTGATGGGGCATGAGACAAGTATAGTCGAATCCAATTAACCTGAACTTGAATAATTTGAATACTTGTTTAATTTGAACTACATCTATATAACCTATCCTCTTTCACTGATGAATCAAAATACAGATAATTTGAAGTTAACCTTGCTCCCAAGGTGTTTCAACATCCAGACTGGACTAAACACCGCACAGTACAACCTACAACAAATCTTTTTTTTTAGGAGGGGGGTGACGTTTGAGAATAGGAATGTGGAACCTATCTATAGTTATGACTTTTCAAGTTAGAGACTACTCATCATTTTGGTTTTTCTTGTCTCTTTTGTTAGAGCTTACCCAGAGGAAACACAAGTTAATACTGGAGGAAACTTTATAAAATGTCGCAAAGTCGTTTGCAGCAGGAAGAGGATAGGTAAGAAATATAATGCCTGATAAATTTAATTGGTATTTATTATCATGTAGATTAAATCACTAAAAGGTTTGCTTAAATTTAGCTCTGTTAATCTTTAAATGGTTTCTTTTTTTTGGTCTTCTCATGCAATTGATTAGCTCTCTTCCTTCCCTACTATTTTAGGAGTTGAATCATTATTGTCCTTGTCATATTAATCTGATACTACTAATCTACTTTTTGTACAGCGGATTCTTGCATATGCAACTGCTGGGAAATAAATAGGCTTTGGTGTGAAATATTTTCGTGTGCATGCAATACATGTACGTGATATTGAGTCATATTACCTACTTCTTGTAACTAAAGTAAATTTCTCTCACACATCAAGACCGATAATTTGAAGTTCACTATGACAAGTAAAAAAAATTGTTAAATCACAAAATCATAATTTTTTTTCTATTCTTTTCAGTTGGTGATTTATGTAGCTATTTACGACATGAACAGTAGTGATTTTACTATTTAATAACTGAATTCACATGGCAGCAGAGTATTAACAAGGAAAACAGATTTTTTATCCAATAATTTGAATACAAAATTCAATTAAAAATAACACTATCATTGATTTCTGAGAGTATTTTTAGCTTTTAATTATCATGGGAAATAGTTTCTTTTATGAAATGATAAATTGTAAATTTACTCACTGATGAAGTCATCAATTACCGCTGATCAATCAAAATCTAAAGAATGGGAAGGAAAAGACTTAATGGATAATAGGTCAGTCATGTAATTATGTATTACTGAAATAATTTACATGTAAAGATAACTTTTATACATTTTTAAAAGCTTGGCATATAGAACAGGTTTTAAAATGTTTTTTTTTTTAGGCGTTCCTGTTGGGTCTGTTTTGCATCAGAAGAAGATGATCGGACAGCGGCCTGGGTCAGGCCATGTCGGTGCAGGGGGACAACCAAATGGGTTCATCAGACTTGTCTACAAAGATGGGTGGATGAAAAACAAAAAGGCAACAGCACTGTGAAAGTTGCGTGTCCACAGTGTAACACTGAGTACACAATTATCTATCCAAAACTGGGTACGGCAATCTATTATGGTATTAATTATTAGAATCATTGACAAACTTATTATTTTTCGGCACTCCTGACGTTTAAACACGATTGATTCAATCATTCAAAGAAATGTTTCAGTTATTTTTTCTATACATATAAGTTATAGTTACTCATGAAGCTAAAACTGGATTAAAAAAAAAATTCATGCCTGTGAGATTGATTGTGCAGTAAATGCATTATTCAATATTTGGGGTGAAGGGCATTTCAGCTGAAGGAAACTTCTTAGAAAAGTAGATTTATCAATCTCTTTCTTTAAATTCAAAGAAAATCTAATTTCTTACCACAAAATTGTGATACTTTTACACAATTTTTAAGCTTGAGAGTCTCAGAAAATTGCATGGGTTGCCACGTAAATGCCTTGTAATGTGAAATCATTGGGTGGAAGACATTAATATATTTTTTTTTTTATTACCTTTTTGGTTTGTTTGTCTAAACTCATGAATCTTTTTCATCAGCAAGGTAAAGTACAAGCTCATTGTGTGGCGTTGTGGTCTAGTGGTAGGTGATCGGCTTTTGGGCTGAGAGGTCTGTGGTTGAGGCAGGTTGACG
Organism: Elysia marginata; assembly: GCA_019649035.1. NCBI lineage: Eukaryota > Metazoa > Mollusca > Gastropoda > Plakobranchidae > Elysia > Elysia marginata. The sequence goes on along the minus strand of BMAT01013781.1, from coordinate 169,440 downwards.
CATAGTCCAGTCCTTGAGAAAGGCTATTTACACACATTTGCTTTGCCTCACTTTTGCTTTAATTGAGTACGGGTACTGGCCTATGTATGCAGAGGAAGGTTTTGTCAGAGTGCTAGAGTAATATGCTTTATTTGCTGCTCCTCTGTAAGTTCAGAAGGTACTATGGTTAGTAATGGCCTGTTGGGGAACCTATGTAAAGTACTCAGAGCATATTAGCAGATTAGGTGCTATATAAAAATGCTTTTTACTTTAACTTTTTACAATTATAAAATGAAATGTTCTGAACACATATTTTTTTGTACAATGTGGTAAAAATTATGAGTTTTGAATTTTTTTCACCAGGCCCTGTTGTCCTTGTGATGGACATAATTGATCGTGTAATATACAAGATGTGTCCATTTGTTGCTGGAGGTATATTTATTGGGACAGTTTATTGGACGATGGTTACATATGGGGCAGTCACCGTTATGCAGGTAAATACATTCTTTCCACATTTCTATGTTGTAAGTTTTATTGGTCAATTTTCGTATACAGTGGAAACGTCATAATTCAAATCTCTTGGGAATGGGAAAAACTTTGAATTAAGAAGATTTGATTTACGCTCAAAGGACCAAGTTTATTTACTTACCCCAGTTTTGAAGCACCTTCCTCTTTCCACCTACTGTTGCCAAAAGTCTCCCTGCCCCTGCCAAAAGTAAATGCAAAACAACTTATTGTATGGGCCAAAGTCACCTACCTCTGTGTAGGTTTTACTTCTAGGATGACAACTTTGTGCTATGAGTGTTTAATCATAAAACTTTTATGTTTCAGAGAGATAAAGCTGTAAGGGATTTGAAGTAAAACTTTCTGCAAGCCTCTACATAAATTTGAATTGATAGAATTGAACCTTATAAACTTCAAATTATGACTCTTAGTCAAACAAAGCCAAAGAGGAAAAATAAATCTCACATGTAGAAATTATGAGAAATTTGGATTATCATACTTTAATTTTGGAGGTTTCCACTGTATTTGTAATGTCAGTGGTGTTTACTCACATATATAGCCAGGAAGTTACAGACATTGTTAAAGAAATTTCATGTGTGAGAATGTCCTTGTTTCTGGTGTGAAAAATATTATAGTGAAATACATGTATACATGCAGTTTGTAGTTTTTGTATCTTGTCTTCTAAGATTTTGAAACGTTGAATTATCTCTCTGATTTCTCTAACATTTTTGCTTATCTTTAGGTTCTAGGTCACAAAGAAGGGCTGAATGTGATGGAGCAAGCTGACCCTTTGTTCCTCCTCATTGGTTTACCAACCATTCCTCTCATGTTGGTATTAGGAAAAATGGTGCGATGGGAGGACTACATTCTTCGTTTGTGGAGGAAGCACTCCTCTAAACTTCCCCTCATCAATTATCTGTTTCCTGATGGTAATGGCAGTTTTTTCCCCCGCAAAACTAAATTTTGAACTGACTTGCAGCCATTCACAAGAAGAATTTTTATTCCTCCTAAACTGCGTTTTCCTAGGCCATTGATGAATTTTGAAATCAATATAACATAGACATGCAAAGGGGGAGGGGTTGCTAGAAGTGAACATTTTAAGTAAGTGGTAAAATCATCAAATAAGATAAGATACAGTTTCTGAATACACAGATCAAATTTGTCGCAAATATACCAAAAGATGATTTAGATCATAACATGAATTACTGTAATGTGGCTATTTACATAATAGGACATCTGCTAATAGGGCCTACATGTAAAATAAACAATATATGTCTCATTTTCACACATAATTTTTTTCTCTTTTAAGAGCACTCCCGTCTTTCAAGAGTACCAGCTGACACAGCCCCTCTCACTGACCCTATCTCTGCAACCCGGGTTTTGTGTGGAGCTCTTATCATGCCTACCATTGCAACCATTGTTGGAAAGCTCATGTTTGGTCTGGTGCAGTCCAATTTCCAAAGAACACTGCTGGTAAGAGTCAATTAAGAAAAGTTGTGTCATAAAATAAAAAAAGTGAGAGAAGGGAATGCAACTTTTGAGAATATGTTCTTACTGTAGCAAAACTATCCTTCTGTTAATTAATTTGAAATTATCGATTTTCAAATTGTAGTATAAAGACTTGTTTTGTCTTTAAAAAGATTTTAGTTTCGAAAAAATTTATCCAACTATTGTGCGTTTCCTTTTTTTATTTGGGAATTTTTTAATCATACCAAAATAAAGTTCAATTCAATTTATTCAGTCAATACAAGGTTACATTAGAACATGTTTTGAAAATAAGCGCAATGCTCAGTCAGGCAGGCAGTTTCAAACAATCTGAACATTAGAGTAAAGTACACTATTATCAGCAGTGGCGCAATCGTTAGGGCGGTTGACCGCTATCTGAGAGGTCCCGAGTTCGATCCCCAGTCCGGGCTAAATTTTATTTGCTCCAGTGCCCACCCAGCACTTGATGGGTAGCTAGGTCTCTTAAGACTCGGCGAAAGTAAAGGCGGCGAGGAAAGCAATGGCAAACTACCTCATTATGCCGTGGGCCTAGAAAAACAAGGACCCTACTCCTTGTTCCCCTACGCTCGTGTCGAGTATGGGACTACCTTTACCTTTTACACTATTATTTCTATCTCTATTTGTGTAGCATTCTCTCTCTTTTGTCATATCGAACAAGAAATACTTGCACTCCTTTTAACCTATCCTGCTCAATAAAACACCTTATCCTAATGTGTCCCTCATATAATCAAAAGATTCAAATAGAACAAGATAAGATTAAAGATATGACTGCCCACATCAAAATAACTTTTCCAAGCCCCATAGTTGTGGTGTAAATAGATTCCACCAGAGTTACCATAGCCTTCCTCTACAGACTAGAAATAGAACATTTTCTCTATATGAGTCTATGTCACAACAAAGCAGATCCAAGTTTACTTTGCAAACCATACAGTTTAAAATTTTTTTTAATAGGCATATTCCACTTCAGTTAAGTGAAGTGACAGAAAAAATAACTTGGTTTAAATGCTTACTTACCATGTAAGCTGTGGCTGAGGTTTAACTATTACTGACTCACATAAAGCTACCAGCATCAATTAATTTTATGCTGTATGAATGCTCCTAACTTCAAAGGTTTGTGCAATGCTTGTTTCAATCAGGTGCTCTGACATCATAAGCAGGTAGAAGAACAAGTCTGGGATCATTCTTCCAGTCCATAAGACTAAAGCTTAAGAACGTTATGAAAACATTTTAAAAAAGATCCCAACAAGGTGTGTGAACAATTTTGGTCATTAAGAAATAACTTGCAACTGCCAGATCACAAGTCAGATGTGCTTAGCACTGTGACCGGCTCTGTGACCTAGCGATAAGACACTCACTCATAGATCGGGAGGTGTGTGTTTCGATCCCCGGCCATGTCAAACCAGAGACTTTAAAATTGGTATTAGCAGCTGATTCGATTAGTGTCTGGCATTATGGATTTAATGCTAAGTGTGGTCGGCCCGGTGTCAGGATGATGTGACTGGGTGTGGTTTATGCAAGCGCTCCTTACATCACAGTGTTGCAGCACGCTTTCAATTGTCCCAAGCGTTGTCTCTGATGTAACCTTGTAGTTGAAAAGAGATGTTAAAATTGAAACAACCTAACCAGCTTAGCACTATGTTGGCCTGTTCAATACAGTTAAGAATATCCTTGAGTGAATTCAAATTAACTGTAGGTCTAATGTGTTCATCCCTTAGAGCTAAGTTTGAATCTCCAGATGCATCGATGAACCATCCCCTAATAACACATGATTGACCTCTAGGTCTAGACCTATTTAGATCTGCAGTCCTATCTGGGTCTTGATCTACCTTGACCACATCATTCTAGATCTCTTTTCAGGGATGCAAGTTTTCCGATTTTAATCGGAATTCTGATTTTTTCGTCTCCCCCGATTTTCGTATACCTTCTTCAACCAGACAATCAGCAACAAAAAAGTCGGAAAAAATATAAACTTATTGAAGTAAAAACTTAAACCGAGAAAAGACGACCGGAAAATCGGAAGCGAATTACAAATCTTTTTCCGATTCTATGGCGATACCGATTATTTCTTTTTGTTTATCCGTTAGTCGATTTCCGTTTATATTTTAAATGTAACCTTATCACCCGATTTCTTTTTCGTGATGAGTTCGAAACTGTCCACACAATGGCCAATGGGTAAAAGCAAAAGTGAAACTGAAAGTATGCTGCCGATGATTTTTCTTGTTTATCTTTTGTATACTCCGTGTAGTTCTAGGCCTAGTCATGAATAAAGTTATCTTACGATAATACGAACACATGGTTCTATGACTGTTCAAAACACCGAGAGTATTTTATAATCCTTTCTTACATTACATCTAGATCTAGCCCTGAGCAATCTTGTGCACTTTGCCTTTTTTTAGCCAAGAGCGATCTTGTTCAGTGATATTTCATATTGTGATTGCTGCACCTCGTTGACCTTTCTAGATCTGTTTAATTTTCAAGCAAGTGCCAGGCTAGATGCTTTTAAAAACTCTTAGATCTAGTAGTCTTAGTCTTCAAATCTAGATTAGATCTATTCTATCTCTCTATAGATCTAGATTAGACATGGAGAAACAGTGTAGCTAGTCATTAACTGACTTAGCCTTACTGGCTTACACTAGAAAATCTAGATCTAGACTCTAGTAACATTTGCTAACAATCTAGATTATGATCATGGTGGCCATTCCAAGTCAAGATCTAGCACAAATTAAGCTCTTGGATCGGAAATCTACAACATCACATTGTGTTTCTATTTCAAAGAACACATGAAGGAGAAAGACATCAATGGAGACTTTTATTCTAGTTTGGCAGGAAAAAATTTCGGACAAGGATGGTGTTGCTTGATGTTTGCTGTGTAAAAGGAGAGTTTCTTACCAAACTGGTGGCAAAATCATTTTTGCTAGACACTGAAAGGCTGGCTTTAGTAATCAGAATAGCGCGCGCTCTGAAACTTCCATGAAAAAATTTCCTGCTTTTTTCTCATGAGCTGCTTGCATCCCTGCTCTTTTATTACAGTCCTCGTTATTACCAAAGTCCGATTCATAAAACCGCTTATTTAAGTCCATTATTTCTGGTGCTGTAAACAATAAGGTTAGAATTACATTTAGCCCCAAATAGGCAGCTTGGCCTATTTGGGGCTAAATGTAATTCTAACCTTATTGTTTACAGCACCAGAAATAATGGACTTAAATAAGCGGTTTTATGAATCGGACTTTGGTAATATATATATATATATATATCGAGAAACTTTGTTTACATTGGTTTCGCTGTTTTGAGTGCTTGAGAAGGTACAACAATCTTGGTGTCTTCTGATGGGCTATAATTTGAAAGAGACTTTGAGTTGTTTGTGCTCATTGGTGAAGCGGTGGCACATGGACACCAATTTGTTTGCCACCAGTACATGGGTGAATTGGGCTCACTAGGTTAAATTATGAATTTCCTAACTCTTTTGTCAGAAACTACTTATGATGATTTACCCATTTTGTTATTTTTTAATTGATGCTCAACTGTCTCCTCATTCCAATTCTGCCTGCTTTTGTTTTTTTCCTATGCAGGGTGGCATTGCTTTTGTGGCAATCAAAGGAGTGCTTAAAATCTACTACAAACAACAACAATATCTTCGACAGGCAAATCGAGTTATCTGTGACTTTGATGAACCAAGCCAATCACCTACTCCCTCCCCTTCAACACCGGAACAGTAAAGATTGACCTTTTATCCTGCAAATAGTCAATACTTCATGATTACTGATTTTGATATAAAGATGTTGTCTTGGGTCAAACAATCATAACAACAAAGAAAAACATTGTAAAAGATACAAATCAATGACATAAAATCATGCTTTTTGTCCTCACCTAATATATATATATATATATATATATAAAAGGATCAGTGCGATAAATTAAATTGAATTCTACTTTTTGAAGGCCAAACACATTCGATTTCAAATATTGGAAACATCCAAAATCAAAGCCTGATAAAATTTTGAAATTCTCACAATTTGAAGTTGTCTAGAGATGAGATTATGTTTTGTTTTTTGGCTTTGATAGATTTGAAGTCATAATTCAATGTTAAAATAATTTAATTCTATTAAATTAAAGTTTAGATTATGACTTGTTGTACTGCAGTAGGTTTTACTACAGTTCCCTAACAGTTTCTTTATTCCAAATCATATTAAACACTGGTTAAAGAAGTTACCCTCCCAAACCCACACAGAAATGTGTTACCTCACAGAATCATTTGGTTATTTGCCTTTATACAGAGGGTCAGGTGAGGGAGGGAGGTGTTGACACTGGTAATAGAGCAGAAATTGTGTGAGTGCTACAAACATGATCCCTACCTGTATAATCATCTTAGTTCAAACTTTAAGTCCCTTGCCGCCAGATTCGAATTAAAGGTTTCCACTCTATGTTCTTATTATTTTATTAAATTCCTAACCAGCTACCTCTTAGAAAAAAAGAACACTAAAATACCAGTGGGAATCGTTGGTAAATGACTTTGTTTTAAACGCAGTATCATCACACTCAAGTCCTTTTTCTAACTGAAAATAAAAATATTTGAGTTGATGATTTGATGAAAATGAGGATACCCATAAATCATAGTTTTCTCTTTTGATACAGCAATCTCAAATTTGTTTGAGTTGACAAGTTTTACTAGAACCTGTCACTTAGCCTGTTTGGTTGCTGAGTTGAACAGTTTCGTACATTCAAATTTTGGTGGTCATGCTGAATTTTTCCTAGGACTAGGAGTAGGAATTTTTCAACTGTTAAAATTTAAACTTAGAATATTTTCTGCATAGTTTTTGATATAGATACTTTGCAAATATTGTATTGTTTCTTGGAAATTGTGGACTCTTTTCAAGTTTTAATTACTGCCCTTAAAAATTGTGTTTATGCCTCATTTTGCTAAAACCTTACTACAGTGAGACTTGGATATAACGAGATGACAGGGCCTGGCATTATATTCTCCTTGAACCCAATGGTCTCGTTTAATGCCCTTGGCGTTTTTTTTTGTTTTTTTTTGTCTTTGTGCTTTGTCCATCACTGGACCTATCTTGGTCTAAACCTAGTCCTCATCAACTTGCCAGTGGCGCTAATCTGCTTCCACCTACCGCTGAGGCACACACACAGACACACTGGGTCTAGCGCAAACGTACTGTTCTGTTCAAGCATTGCAACATAGACAAAGATCTAGAGTAAGCTCTAGATTGTTGAAATGCATTAAGTGTACTAATGACTTGGCAGTTTGATGTAATATTATACCAATGTATGAAAGCCAAGGAATGGGCTTACTTCCCTCAATGAACCCAAGCTTGGTAAAACTTGATACTCATTCGAGCCAAGGTTTTTTAATGGAACCAAAAAGGAATATAAAACAGGATTTCATGTTTCCCTCTTTAAGCCTGAGGTCTCTCTTGAATTCAAGGTTTACTGTATTAATAGGGTTGTGTTTTTATCCATCTAAAGAAGACCTATAATTTCCTATTTTCATGAAAATGGTAAATTCTCATTTTATTTTTCAAAGCAAAAAGGGCACAGCATTTACTTCTGAAAGGATTTAGGTAGACATATTTTTCATCTATTGTGCATTTTGTACATTTCTCTTCATTTTTCCCAGTATCTTTGAATTGCCAAGAGAAATCTCAGTTGAAAAATATTTTTTACTTGCAAGTAATTCGCAGCAGGCTTAGTGATGCTAGTTATAGAGGGATGGTTTTTCAATAAGTGAGATGTGTTTTTTAAATGAATAGGAGAAAGAAAAGCATAGAAAATTTATTCCCTTTCCCCCCTATTATTTATCAGTTTCAAAGCAAGATGTATGGTATATTATTTTTATACACATTTCACAACACATTTTGTATTCTGTGGAGAAAGGCTAGCAAGTTTGAAGGAAGTATCTTCACTCTGATCTTGTGTAACCTCCTCATTTTGCAGTTAGCAACTATCTTTTCAGTTTTGTGGTAGATAGTAAATTTTGAAGTATGAAGATGCAACTCCGAGCTTTGTGATATTATTCAACATAGCAAAAAGAGGGTGGAACAGCTCACAAAGCCACTTAAACTGAAATCATGTCTGTATATTTTTTTTTCCATGGAGAAAAAGAAGTGGGGGGGGGGGTGTTTAGACTATTTTCATGAAAGACTTTCTTTTATTTTATCAATGGTGACACCATTGAATGATGATTATGATATTTAACACCACCGATTGTTCACTTTGCTTAAAGCTTGCTTGATTAAAGAATTTTTTTTATATCTATATGATCTTAATAGAAAAGGGCTTATTGAAGATGGCACCAAACTATATAACTTTATTCTTTTGAAATCAGTACTTGGTTGTATTTAATAAGCAATACAAAAGGTGGGATATGTTAAAATAAATATTTAAAAAATTAATTCACTTGCTATGTGTTTTGGTCTTGCAGTCTTGACTAATCCAGGTGTGCTTGGTAGTTTTCTTGCATCTTGAAAATGCAAATGGGATTTAGCAGGTTCTATAAGGAGATGAGTTTTCAATCATTTAAGAAAAGAGAAAAATGATGTCTCTGTATGACCTGTTGGAATTTATGCATGTACTTACTTTCAAGGAATTGATGATTTATTTCTTTTCATTTTTTATGGGAAAAAAGGAACATTGCTATCTCCAAGAAATAAATAAAAACAGGGCTCATTGAAAATGGAACAAAAGTAGGCCAGTGTTTAAACCAACATTTTGTAAGAGGTTGTAAGAAACAATACAAAAGAGTTTTAGATGATTTAAAAAAAAACTACAAAATTGATGTCCGTATCTGACCGACTGGAATTATTATTTCTGTACTCATTGTGCAAAATTGTTATTTTTTTCCTTTTGATTTATGGAAAGAAAGAGAGGTATATGGATGTCTGTGATTTAACAAAGGTAAACGCTACCTCCCAACAGAAAATGAAACCATATATTTGGATATAAAATGAGAATTGTATAAATGGGTAAATGAGACTGTAAGATAATTGGTGATATTTTTTGTTGTTGCGATGAATAGTGTGGTTTTTTTTAACTTTACTTGCTCTTTTGGTATGTTGGCCTACATGTATTAATATGGTATTTGTAACACTCTGGGATCCGGAAAATAACATAAAAATTGCCAATATCATTTTTTTTTTGCAAGTTTTGACATTTTGAACAATGCATTTCTGTCGGCTTCTCAACACTGAGAACAGCACAATTTGTTTATATTTTAATGAGTAGCTCCATGCCAAGGACAAAAAATCCTTACTTTTCAGTGTCTTGAAACCAATCTTAATGAGTTAGATACCTGAAGTTTCACTTTGAAAGAAAACTATTTCAAGGTGTAATTTATGCTTCTCTTCTTACTTAAAATAAAAAGCCTATAATCTTTATAGGAAAGTTTGGTAATTTCTAGTTTTGAAGAATGCATTGTTTAAAGAGTCAGCACCCTTTAAACGTAAATTGTGATACAAGACATGTTTTTTTTTCTTTTTTTTCATCCCACTCCTAGCTCCAAAGAGCTAGCTGCAGACCGTGTATATTTTATTAACTTAAAACAAATATTTTCTCTGTATTTAATCTGTATATATATAAATGAAAGAATGTTTTCTGGTTTGTATACCAGAAATTGAGTTATATCTATACAAAATAGCTCTGCACTTTTTTTAACTGATGTATTGGTATCAAATGTGAAGGTTTGCATCCTAAAATGTGTGAAAAAGCTATACAATTGAATTTGTAAAATGCACAGAAAATGATTTGGTTCTTTGATATTTTTTGACAGTTTTATGATTGATTAGTCTTTCCAATAAGCTATTCATGATAAAGATACCAAAGTATCCCATAAAATATAGGATATTAAAGATTCTAGTGTATTTGTCAAGCATCTAGCCCTAAGATTATTTAAATTCAAGTCCTTCCTGTTTGTTCTGTTTATTTTTAAATATTTTGGTATCTTTTGTGCTTTGGAATACATGTACATTACATCTTAATTCATATATGCTAGAATGTAATATTTTCAGCCCCTCTCTACCTGAGGGTGTAATTTTATTTAAATAGGTGTATCAAATAACGTCAGAGTTCCCA
>BMAT01013781.1:133250-146795 GCA_019649035.1 Elysia marginata | reverse complement strand
TTAAAAACTGGGAAAATTAGCTTATCTATTTAAAATCACAATAACTTGATGTAAGAGGGCATTTAGAATGGTCGGTGATATATAAAATAATTATGTTGTTTTAATTTTTGTGAAAATCATGATGCCTATACTTTAAAAAAAACCTAAAGCAGACTCCCATGTCTTGGAATTTTAACACATATAATTACAAATATTTTGTAGCGAAAAGAGTTTATATACGTTTGAATGGTTTGTAAATTTCATTAACAGAGTGATTGGGGGTCAGGGGGGGGGGGGTAGTAGTGGGGTTAAAAAAACTGCGAGAAAAAAGAAGAGAATGAGAGCGAATGAAAGGCGACAGAGGGTAGAAGGAAAAGAGGGGAAATTGTTCACATTGAAATGTTAGATTAATTTTAAGAACTATAGACTTCAAATTCAGAGCCAGGGAAATAAAAGAAAACAGCTCTGTGGTGTACGGGATAGTTTGAAAAAAAATACAAGGAAATCAACAACAAAGAGACACAGGGAAAGGAAAAGAGGTGGAATGGTAAACAGCGGTAATGTGTCAAAACGTGTGAATTAAAAGTTATCAGAGAGAAAACCAGAATATCAAAATTACAGGAAAATAGAGAAGGGTGGGTGGAGGATTATGCCATGTTCAAATACACTGTCAATCTCATACTAAGAGTTTGACCGGGGAAAAGAGAGAGGGGAATAAGCTCAGGAAAGGGAACAAGAGAAAGTGAGAGAGAGGGGGGGGGGAGGGAGAGGTAAGGGGGAGGGTAGTGTTTTTTTTATACATAGCGGTAGTTTATATACACCGACAGAAAGTGTACTCAAAACGCATGCGCACAGCACAAAGGCGAAAAAACATTACTGAGTTTGTGTTATAAACCCTGTGAAAACTAGCTTATCTTCACCGTTTGTAGAACGGGTTACTCAGCTAGTAATAATAAAGGACCCGAAATTGAAATAGTTCTTCACAAAGCTTAAGCAAAGTACAGTCAATCAAACCGGCTCAAGACAACCATCGGAGGTCAACAACAATTGTGGTTGTGATGGACAGGTGATTTTGATGGGCAATCATGCTTGTAAACCAGCTAAATGAAGTTTCTTTTATTTCTGTTTTTTTTTCATGTAGCAATCAACTTAATTTAAACAAGGTCGCCAAGGTGAAAAATGTCTACTAGTCTATTTGAAAGTTTTTCTGAGAAGAAAGTTTGCATGATTTTGTGTTTGGGCCTACTGAATTCAAGCTTTCTTGAAAAATTAAAAATGTGATTGGTTTCTGTCGTTGTTAATGCCTGATTTTCGGTATTTCCTCTCAAAGTTGAACAACAGACAGGTGTTGTGACTGAGTTACAATGTTGTAAAATGGAGATGTGGCGGGAAGGAGGGGCTGGTCGATGGGCTGTGTGGGGGTACCTGGCCTATTGTTTACATTTTGCCATACTTTGCCACCCTGTCAGTTTCACTGTGGCTATACATGTGGTCGGTGCAGCTGTCTTATTTGTACCATTGTACGTTTTTATCAAAAAACAAATGTGGGGAAGGGAAGTGTAGGGCATGGCAGAGTACTGGACTAGTGGCTAATTAGTTCTTCTCAGGTTAAATGTGTTTGCATTGGAGAGGTTTTTTTTAAAAAGGTTGTAAAGAATATTGTGAGATAAGAAGCTGCCTGTTGTTGCAATGGTGAAATGATCACCATGTAGAACATCAAAACAGAGAAAAAAACTGCAAGTAGCGATGCAAGCGGCCTGTGCTAAAAAAAAAAACAGGAAAATTTTACACTCATAGAACTTTTGATGGACCATTTATAGAGATAGATACAACTCTGTTCTAGTGCTTACACAGGTATACAACTAAAAAGAAGTGCTAGATTTTCTATGACTCTTGATTTAGGATGCTTTCTTTAACATTTAGATCATAATTTTTTCAAGTTTTCCTGCTTTTTCAGATAAAGAAAACTGCTAAAAAATAGGAAAACTTGCATCCCTGGGCACGGGAGTTGAAGAGAAGTGGTCACCAATACACTATCTTAAAAGGCGGTCGGCTAGGCAGGTTCAACTGCATCATGTGCTATTTATGTAAAACAAAATATAAATAAGGGTTTGTATAGCATATCACAGGAGAGAGCCTTATGCGCTTTACATAGCATATGCCCACATGCACTTCTAAAAAAATTCCTTGTATAGCCAAATCAAAGCTACTTTGATAAAAGTTTAATTATGATGGAGACTAAAACATCCGAGTTTCTTAAAGTGCAACAAAAGCTCTAAATTTGTGTTTGTTTGCTTACTATTGCTCTGATACTGGGCATGAGCTTTCATATACATGTGTATTCAGACATGAGTTATAACTTATATTGCTTGGTCGTCATAAAATTAATGAACTGCAACAGGAAAATTTCTTACATTGCTAAGGACGCTATGGCAAAGACGAAATTATGATGCATCTGTTCATCATTCATGATTACCATTCTGTTGCTCATGAAAAAATTCCACAGTATTTTACAGTCTAGATTAAAAAGTTGAAACAAAGGTTTAAAATAGACAAACACTTTCAGGCAAGTTTACTTTTTTGCAATATTACAAAAGCACAAGCAAGCTTACTTGCAGCCTCGTTAAATTACTCTCACCTCTAACACTAAGTTGCCAAGCTTCACTTTTAACTTGAAACTTTGAAAATTACTATCAATCTGAACAATTTACTACTACAGTCGGATCCGCGAAATCGGGAAAAATCCCAGGGAACGGAATTTTTCTATCTTAAGTCATTGTGAAATCGGGAAATTTTACCCGCCTAATCGGGAAAAAAATCCGTAAATGACTTTCAATATCAAGTGTTGACGGCATGTTATTTGTGGGATAGACATCGGAAAAGCGCATCACTCAGGCGTTATGAATGAATTAGCACACAGGTAATCGATAAATGTTTGCTTTGTGCTTAGGCGACGTTTAGCAAGATGCTTGGGAGGGGTGTCAAGAAGTCTAACTGCCATGCGACGGTCTCACGGGTCAGTTCATTCCAGGTAGACATTGGTCAAGCTGTGTTTGATCAAATGGGTAATCTGGCAGATGGTAGACACGCACCAGACATGGTGCAAACAAAGTGGGTTTTTAAGAAAGAGCACTATTTTCTGTGTTTGTTGTTATTCTTTTTCTTACTCACAAACACTTTCTCTCCATCTATCTACCCCCCCCCCTCTCTCTCTTTCCACCTTACATCCACAAACACTCTTCCTTCTCTCCTCCGTCTTTTAACTTCTCTCTCTCTCTGACTATGTCTTCATCTCTTCCTTCCCTCTCTCTTTTACTCTGTCTGTCTGTCTCTGTTCTCTCTCTCTCTCTCTCTCTCTCTCTCTGCCTGAGTTTTACATTTATTTCCACGAGAGGTCCAATTTTTAGTAAAAAATGCAAAGACCCGGAAAATCGGGAAAAAAAGCCTTCTCCCGAAATTTCCCGATTAAGCCAGTCCGACTGTACTAGCGGTCCTATCAACCTGAAGACACCTAAGGTGCTTACCCTTAAGCTTATCCACTCTGGCTCTAAAGAAGTACACAACAGGACTATCGTAAACATGCTGAAAGCAGCTGCGCAGAAATTGCGGTCACTTTGTTTGCAGTATGTCCTACAACTTGAATGACTTTCACGCCTGCTTGAATGTCTCGACCTGCTCCGAGTACGACGGCCTGATGATCTGCTTCTGTGACGATGTTCTCTCCGTGAGCTCCTGTGGCTGCTCCCTGGTTCTCTCGAACTCGATCTAGAGCCCCCCGTAACTACTACAGGTGGTGGGAGCCCAGATGCTTGGATTTGATGATCCATCCGATTTAGATCCTCTTGGTCTGCATCAGACATAATGTTGGAACTTTATGGATCTGGGATAATATAAAAAATGAAATACTGAGGGCTTCATATTATATACTTCAAGCTGTTGAAAAAATGAAATGGTAAGAAATTTTTCCTAAAAATAAAGAACTTTGGTCATGAACTTTATTGGTTACTACTAGTACTAGGCCTTTTAAAGTTTGGCTTATAAAAATTCATATTTTTTATTTACATAGTCTGTGTATTTAGGGCTATTAACATGGCTATTTAGTATTTATTAGCCTAATCATTTCACATTTTTACGGTAATTTGCCATTAATTTTCTGAAAATTAGTCTAACCAAGGAATTCTTAACATTTTGACAGCCATCTTTAGGTTGATATATACATGTAATTCATGTAATGTATAAAAGGTGAATTTGAAAATTTTCAACATTTGGGAAATCTCAACTACTCAATAGCCTCTTCATGGAATCCGCCGTAAGTTAGATGTAGAATCTAGGCCCCCCTACTCCCTAGTTCTGAATTGAGAATCTGACATAAGGTTGTTGTTTGTGATATATTGTAGGTCAAAGTGTTTCATTCAGTATCACAAGCAACAGACAAGCAAAAGTGTGACTATTTCAATTTTTACAAATTTATACTGGGTACCAATTGTTGTGTAATTTCGGTATTTCTATAGAACAACTACTCACTCGAAATGGCGTATAAAAACACTTTCTACAGATTTCGCAACACTGAACACGGAAATATGTTAGTCCCATCTGTCGCAAACAAATAGCATAGCTTTCGAGATACAGTGGAATCCAGATGAAGTCAACACCTCGGGACCAAAAAAAAAGGGTTGACTTTAAGCGAGGTTGACTTTATCCAATTTCATGGGGGAGGGGGGTGCAACATACTACAATGTGTAAGAACTAGATATATTCAACAAGCACAGCAAACTGGTACTCTGAGAAATGATGAAGGCTAGCTTAGCTTAGATGTAGACACAGGGATGAAATGTTTAGGTGTTCACATGAACACTATGTTCGCACTGGTTTGGCAAGTCAGGGAGGAGTGGGAGAACCATCGGTGAACTGCACCAATCAGCATTTGTCACTGTCTTCTGTCCAGCCGTACTACCCCCCCCCCCACTAGGCCAGTTGGCCCAGACAGGCGAGCGAGTGCTGCACAGTGTCTTGAATCATGATTGGAAACAAAGAGTTCCCGCCCACCCACCTCCGCTATTTCTCTTTGTCCCAAGACCCATGTGGGGTCTCTCTTTATCTTTCAATTTGACCACGAGGTGTTGCAATGTTGCCTTTAAGCAAAAATAGGTCCGAGGCTGTTGACTTCATGCGAAATAATGTTACTTGAATAAAGAAGGAAAAAAACGGGACCCTAGCAAAGTGTTGACTTTAAACGAGAGTTGACTTCAAGCGAGTTGACTTCTTGCGGATTCCACTGTATAGCAGTTTGAAGCTGGGAATATTTTACCCTTCATTTTGCCAATTATTCCATCATGTTTACAAAATCGTCAGGGTCACGTGACCTTGCGCGACCTTGACCCTTTCCTGTGCATGCGTAGAAGTGTCCAGTTGTCTGAGCCTCGCTCCGGGTCCGACCTGACCTTGTGACTTTGCGCATGCGTAAGATTTCGTCGCGGGAACAAAGTGTTGGTCAAGTGGTCAGTTTGCTTCTAACCACTGACATGGCTACATGCTCTTCGTGCGAATCAAACTACTTCAAGATTATTGCTACTTTTTACGAGGACAATTCACGTGCTTTGGATTATTTCATTTCTCACGAAGTTATCAGCAGCGGATCCAGTAGAATTCCATGCCCGAAGTGCGGCACTTTTCTTAGTTTTCGTGAACAGGACCATCTGTTTATCTGCAGATCTACTTTTACGGTACACCTAACACGAAGAAAAAGAGAAACTGCGGATTCAGTGCTTCACAGTTCAAGGGATCTTTCCTTTCTAACTGCCACTTTGCACCCTGGAAGTTAGTTCTTTTGGTGAAGCACTATCTAAGTCGACATTGGGATTACAAGACAATACAGGGCTGCCTTGGATTGTCTCCTAACAAAGTGTGTGACCGGCGATCCTTCTGTTCGGAGGAGAACAGTGGTTTTCTAACCAGGACCCTATCAGAGGTGTAGGAGTGGAGGTTGAGTTGGATGAGACCTTGATTGTGCAGAGGAAGTACGAGAGGGGGGCAAGTTCTGAACCATGTTTGGTTGTTTGGCAGGAGAGAGAGCTCATCCAAACGTCGTTTTGTTGTGCCTCTAAACGGTGAGTACGGATCGAGGAGGGACGCCGCGACGCTCATTTACGGTCACCACACGGTCAACCATAAGAAGCACTTCGTCAAACCTGGCAAACCGGAGGTTAAAACGCAGGTCGAGAGGCTCTGGCGGGATATCAAGGAGTGGGTGAAGCGACCTGGGATTCGCTCCAGATACCCTCAGCAGTACCTGGCCAGGTATCTGTTCGTCACTGCAGTTCCAGAGCCGCAGCAGCTGCACTGATTCTTCATCGAGGCTTTGAAGCTCTACCCCCCGTTTTTGGAGGTAGTGTGACGACAGCCTGAAGCGGAAGTGGTTTCCGAGGATGAGAAAGCTGTAGCCTAACCGGAAGTGGCGTTGGATCTGGAGCAGCCGGCCGAAGCTAAGTGTTTTGTTTTAAGTTAGAGCTTATCTAGGTCAGGTTTTTTGGAAGGATTTTCGCAGAGGGGCACATACTCCCAAGTAGCTAAAGAAATTATAATGTATTGAGAAAGAAGCAAAATCGGCCTGAGCCTGAAAAAATCTATTCTATCCTCGGGGATAAACAATTTAGTGAGAAAGCAGCGAATTCGAAAAGGTTCACATTGGTCCGAGCATTAAGAATATGTGCCCCACCTAGGAAATCCTCCCAGTTTTTTTTTTGAAACACATAGTTTAAGGGGGTTTCAGGGGGGATTCCCCCCTGCACCATATATTACGTTATCGTGAATATAGTGCAAGGGTGATATTTCGAAGGTTTTCCTAGGTTTTCAGTGTCGAAATCGATTTTTGCATTTAAAAACTGACGATAAAAAGATAGCTTAGGGGGTTTCACTTTCAGGGGGGTTTCCCCCTTGACCTCATGATATATGTAATGTGTTACGTAACTTTTAAACTATCAATTTGCGACGGTTTTTAATGCCTAAATCGTTTTCAGCACCCTTGAAAACCTAGGGAAACTTTTGAATTATCACCCTCAGTAGGTGAGTTATTTTATAGAATTACCGAAATTTCTTTTCCCTCTCTTATCTAGTCTAAATCTAGATGTAGACTCTAGATTAAAATAGATCTATCTATAATCTAGGTCTAGGAGTAGGATCTAGATTATAATTATCTGCTTATAATTATTTGGGGAGGCTGTTTTAATTATAGGAATAGAATATAATTTAACAAACCTATAATAAGGTGATCCGAATAGTGGTAAGATGTATTTACAACAGGTTATTGATCTACTAACGCAAGATCGTCTCAGTTAAGGCCTCTTATTTATGTTGACTTTGTTTACTTCTTCAGCACAAACAGGAAGTGAGTTTGGAGATTTTAGGTTCAATAAAAAGAATAACTTCACCATCATTGCAAAGAACAAAGCTAAACCAAGTTTTCCATAATTCGATACGAGCAGTGTAGGTCCTTAAATTTTTGTTGGCACGCTAAAGATCAGAGATATGGGAAAGATAATAAAAACTGTACTTTAGGCACACGGAATAATGAGGTAGTTTGCCATTGCCACCTTTTTTTTCGTCGAGTTAAGCGCTGGGTGGACACAGAGGCATTTTACTTTTTACCCGGGGTCCGGGAACACAAACTTAAGCAAATAAAAATAATGGGGATTCGAACCTCCGACCTCTTGGATAGCGCGTAGGCTACTCGCCATGCCGATAGCGCGCCACTACTCCTCTCTTTGGATATAAGATAACAAAACAATAAATAATATTATAATCAAAAATAGGCCTTCATGGATTTTGAAGAAAAACTTCAAGAGTTAGAACTATCTTTAATTTTCGTAAATCAGGACCTCAACACAAAATTCCTCGGGCTATGAAACGCACATTTTGTATTTTTAAAAATCGGAGTAAGCCGGTACGTAACTACTGTGCTTCTGTAAAACATCTCAATTACGAAAAGGTTAATCAACTGCAAACTGGACTGCGCGGTAAGGCCTATTAGAAACGTTCTTTTTTGTTGTAGTTGTTTCTAGGGGCAGGAGGGGAGTGTTAGCGTAAGCCAACGGGGTGAAAGTCTGATACTAAAAAGGCTTAAGTCCAAAGAAACTTTAACGTTCGGTGATGGATACAAAGTAGGTCTATTATTTATTGCCCACACTCACTGACTTCAAAACCGGCTTACACACAAGTAGGCCTACCAGTCTTCGTAATTTGGCGCGGAAATGCATCAAGATGGAACTACTTGGGGTTCACTTTTCCTGTGGGCATTACCACACAATTTATACCAACTAAGACCGCTCTGATACACAACCGCCCCCATTCACGGGGATTGAAAAAAAAAAAAAGAACAGGCGTGCGCTTCTATTAAATTGCAATAAAAAAAAAGTTACTGACAATACTTTTGGAGTATGTAAAAATTATCAACGATTATCTGAATGTTAAAAACAAAGTGCTTTGGAAAGTAAAAGTATTTTCAATGCCCAACTCTTTAACCATTGAAGGACATTTCACTGTCATCACAGCTCGGGAAATCTATGTCACAACTTGGGACAAACAAATCTCTTCCACCTTCCTTCTTGCAGATTGCGCCTATAAAGTTTACGCAGATTAAATAAAACGCTCTTGTTAGACCAATTTTTGATAGTAAACAATTCCGCACCAATAGTTAGATAAAGGGCAGAACGATTCTCCAAAAGACCCGGAAATAACAATTGTTTGTCTAACCAAGGAAGGCAAGGATTAAAATAGAACGACATCGCTAACTTTTTTCGGTCTAATTTTGAAAATTAATCTTTGAGTTGAGAGAGAGAGTCATGCTGCAAGTGATATATGAACGCATATGTACATGCTGGATAAACTTCCTACAGTTTATCGGAATCGACAAGGGGGCAAAGCAGCACTGGGTGTCAACTTTCGAGAAAAAGATTATTGTATGGACATCATGCGTAATTTAAAAAAAAATTAATACTACCTATTACTAGACCTGATCTAGATAATGTTTTTTTTTCTTCAATTTCACGCATTAGTGGAAAATTGGTAGGCACACCTTCAAATCATTTAGGTTTTTTTTAAAAATCAAACCTGTATTTTTTTAGTTCCCTATAGCTTTAATAGGGGAGCCAAATCAGTTGTGAGAATTCTTTATAACGAGAGAGAGCGCACTTTTTTTATATAGCGCTTATCCACTAAAGTGCTCTAAGCGCTTTACATGGGTTCCCCGACAGGCCATTACCAACCAAAGTACCTTCTGAACTCATAGAGGAGCAGCTAGTTAAGCGCATCAAGCACTCTGACAAGATCTTTCACTGCCTATAGTCGGGTGCTCGTTTAACGCATGAGTGAGGCGCAGAAAATTAATGTGTGTAAATAGCCTTTCTCAAGGACTAAACGTCGACCTGCCTGAAGCAGGACTCGAACCCCGGACTTCTCGATCCGAAAGCCGAGCGTCTACCACTAGACCACGACGCCACATAAATAAAGGTGGACACACACACACAAAAAGACATAAAACTACAGCTACAGAACTACTACGTTCTTAACAGATTAATTTTGTTCTCTAACTTGATACTGGTAGGCCTAAAGGCCTTGACTATAATGCTAAATGTTACTCAAAAAAGTCGTTTCAGATCTCGGTTACAAGATCACTAAAATTTAGTGTGGTTGTGCACGGGCTTGACCAAATTTCGTTTGAAATGTAGTGGTAAAATCAACTGCAACCGCTAGTTTTTTTTTTTTTTAGATATGTGTGGGTAATTGTTATTGTAATCACCGTCACACCCTTGTTTAATCAAAACTCGGGAACGAATCGGGAAAGTTCAGCGTCATGGAGGTTGCAGCTGTATGTTATGGCCATGTATTCGAAAATGCTACATTAAAATGCTACTTACGAGTTTTACATTTTTGTTAATAAATTCACTAAATAACTTCATTACAACGTCACGACCAAAAGGGCAACGTGCGGGAGATCTAGGAGGTTACGGTTATGTGAAGAAACACATTTCGGAAAAAAATACTACTTATACTCCTGTGCAATACAACCCGCGAGGAGATGAAAACTGCGAGGAAAAGTATAGGGGGTCTGAATTTTGACGCCTTTATTTTGCGTACTCAACTTAAGACGCCGAGTTGAGAAAATAATATTGTGGTTCAAAGTCAGGTGACAGTCTAAAGTAGCAATCAGATTTACATTTGCAGCATGTCGGTGGGACACGCTCTAGATCTCTCATTGGCTAACATCCTTCAAAGGCCACATCCCACCGAAACAAGAACTGCAACTGCGTTGTTATGTCTCAGCAAATCGAAGCAGGAAAATCAAGCAAAACTCCTTGCCAGTCTAAAGCAAGTGAATTTCTTAACCACACCGTAGTGCTTCAATACGACTACAAGTACAACGTTAAAACGGGCAACCAGCTCATCGCCCGTCAAGCACACAAAAATGAACAAGCAGAAGACATTTTCAATCTCAAAACACTGCAGTCATTTTAACATTCTCTGTTGCCTCCAACTCTTTCCACTTTTGGACTTATCCACAGGCGCTGAGGCCGGGTGCTTATAAGTAACCACACCCGCTTAGATTCAGGGTTAGTATGGTGTACCCATATCTCATTAACTATTGAGGCAATGACTGTCGTTGTCTTTCCCCTATACTCCAACATGAGCTGCCGGATTTTGTTCGCGTCATCTCAAAAACTTCTGAGAGTCAATTAACCTAATCGCTGCAACTTATGAAGATCTTCGATGAGCTGTTTCTAGACGAAGTCATGGCGGAGAAAAATTTAAAAATCCAAGCTTAAAATGAAACATACTAGAATAGCAGCTATTGCCCGTTTCTATCGAGCCTGTTCAACTCAATCAGCTCACCAATGCGCTTTATGTTTTCATCATCTATCGAGGACACAGGTTCGTTACTGCATGGCTCATCTACAGTAAAAGGCTGGTGTGGCCACCTTTAACACTAAACAGTGAACTATAGTAAACATTTTTTTCATGTTTCCCTCATAAAATTATTATGAATTGTTTCTTTTAACTAGAATTTCGGATGGATTTTGGGGTATTTCCGGCCATTCCCTGAAGATATCATACGACTTATCTGGCCTCTGTTTTTGACCGTTTTTAAATGGGAGTTGCTATTTTGTTTTCGCTTAATCAATATGATGTATTCAATGACTGGATATACACTTATTACGAAGATTTGCGTCGAACTTAATACGCTTTGTGCATTGTTATTACAGACTAGACAAATGTTGATTGGTTAAAAAGTTATGACTATTTTTACTTTACTTTTCGAATGAATCTCGTGTGGTTTTTTTTTTGTTTACCTTTCTTAGCCAAATTTTGTACCCTTTGCTTTTCATGCTGTGCTCTTTTTTGTGCTTTTGGAACCATTTCCTTACAAGGATCTATTTTATGGACAACAATTGTTTGTGAAGAGGAGTTAATCACTGGAGGGAGTGTGGTTAGCCGCCGCACCAATCCTGAGGAGCCTGCTGAAGCTCTATGTTTATGTTCGTTATACTCATATGCAAGTTTTAATAATTTTCTTCCCATAATAATGTAACGGGCACTCGGGCAGGATGCGTAGAACTAAACCGGAAGATGTTCCAAAACGAACACTTCATGCTCCAAAATCACCCGCCGTCGGCGTGGATCTCAAACACGCGCTAAATGATTATTCTTGAACGAATGGTGGATTTCCCTTCAGTCAATAGTCTGTTACCAATATTTTGGAGCTGGAAAGATATAGGCCTACTCTCTAAAAAAGAAAAAAAAATCTTGGGCCAAGACTAACTAACAGCAAAAGGGACTGAGGTAGTATACCGCTACCGAATAAAACCGAATAATTTTATTTAACGTTTTTAAATGTCGTTGTGATAAAAAAAAAAAACAACTTAAAGATGTAAATCAATATCAGACTTTGACAACAATGCTCTATTTTATTGAGCGATTTTCTTTAAACGGTTCTTCAAAATTCATTCCCTTCAATGATAGCTCAATACTTCCCATGTGATGTTGATAGTTAATCCATAAGTGGCACAAACAGGGTCCTTGGACTAATTTTAGCGTATTTACTTAATTATAAGAGTGTGTTTTGCGTATGTTTCGATACAAAACAATTCTATATGTAGCTAGGCCTACGAGTATTTGTATATAGGCAACAGTATTGCCAGCTACCCACAATGCTTCCTTGCATTTTCATTGAAAAAAAAAGTTTATGTTTCGAAAACTTTCGGTGTAAACAACAATTCAAGTCTTCCACAGGGTGGCGATGTTGGCTTCTCATTGAAATGGCCTACCAGCTCAGACAGAGAGACTGTGTGGGAAATGGAGGCGCTTGTCAGAGAGCTCTCTGAAATTGACTCAGTTCCAGGTGTTTTGGACGCGATGCAGATGCTTACGAAGACTTCCTGTCATAATGCAATGTTTTCGCGGAATTTCCTCCACACCGATCCTGAAAATAACCTTCGTGGGCAAGAATCTCAAGCAAATACAAACGCTTCTCGCTGCGTTTACGATCACGGAAATGAACCGGTGAATGATTGCTCTTCAAGCAGAGGCACTGCTTTGCCAATTACTGATGAGGATAACGAGAGCACCCAAATACCGAATGACATCCAAACACAAAAGACAGACCATTTTCAGACTTCAACCAGAAGGTCAAAACTGAACTTGTTTAACGACGACACGAATCCTTTGAGTTCGAAGCTCACAGGAAAAAGACATTTGTTCTGTCGATGCATACACGTGACCTCAACAAAAACAAGAAATGCAATGACTTATCTTAACCTTTGCGATAAAGATAATATAAGATTGAGCACACCATATGATAAATGTCTTTTTTGTCAAAGAGACTCAAGGACAGAATTAAGGTCTTTAAGAAGATCATTTGAGTTAGAGACGCAGACAGCTAAACCAACCTCTAATGTTGCATCCAACCCTAGTATAATATCTTGTTCTGCTCTCACCATAGACAGGAAAGGTCAACGAGGCATAGGGCCACCGATCACCTCGTCGAAGTATGCCCAACACTCGATAAGATCTGAAACTGAACCCCCTTTTAAAGCCGCAAATCAAAATGATCGAAAACTGTTTGAGAAAGAACCTGTCAATTTGAATTGCGTATTGTCATCAAATGAAGAAAAGGGAATGTTCAGAAACCGTTTTACTAACCTTCTTTCAAGTTTGCGTTGGATCGTCAGCTCTGCAGTGAAGCTGTTGTTGTATTCACGTCTTCTCACCTGGATCTGCAAGTATGAAAACAGAAGAGCATCGCAAACGCTTCATGGTGATAAGACTTTCTTGACTAAAACTTCTGTAAGAAATCCTGCCTATATGACAGCTGAAGGAGGATCAAAGGTAGCCTACCGGTAGCTTACACGTTATTATTTTAATTTACCATGGTGATTAAAATAGTTGCATGCCAAATTTCTTTAAAAACCGTTATCTCACTGTACTTAACCATTCTCTTTTCGTCTCATCTTCTCCCCCTCTTCCCAAATATTATCATTATCAACATCTCCAGCACCATCATCATCATCATCATCA
>BMAT01013781.1:121004-131855 GCA_019649035.1 Elysia marginata | reverse complement strand
GAGAGAGAGAGAGAGAGAGAGATTGAAAAGATAGGGAAAGGGAAGTGAGATCGAAAGAGGAAGGCAAAATGGCAGTTTGAAGTCTAGTGGCGCTGAGACTGGCTAGTGTGTTTGAACAGACGTTTGATATAGATTCTCCACAAGCCGTCCTTGGACATGGTGGAAATGAGAGAAAAGATTTGACAGTACCTTTCCTATGTCTCTGATTAGTGCGGTAAAGATTAGTGGCTATTTTAACTTAAGAACCTCGGCGCATCAGTGGCAAGTTATGAATTTCTTTGGCCCATTGTGTATTAAAAAGAGGTGGGCTTACAGGGCCAATGGCAAATTTCACGATATCAATCAAATCTAGCTGCCAATAAAACGCTAACCGTATTATTTTGTTTAACGCACGCCAACGGAAAAAAACAACCAGTCAATTGATTAGATATAACTCTAAGATAGCATTGTTTAACCTAAATCAATAAATATCAGACTTTTACAGAGCGCCAACGGAAGAGAAGCGATTGCGGTGGAAAAACTTGGAGAGGAATATCAAAGAAACCACACCAACTTTTTCTGATGCCAGAAAACATTTCAGTGTGGTGCGCACGACAATACCGTTCTTCTCACTAGCCTTAATGTTGGTACGTAAATCTATTTTTGAAATTCGTCTCCTCCACCATTACCCTCATCACCATCATCATCAACTTCATCATCATTATAGTAAAACTGGTAATAGTAATAGAATCTACACTTATAAAGTATAGAATGAAAAACAATAAAACTTTTCGACACTTTACACTAAGGTATAAACTTAATTGTATTTTAAAAGCATCGCACAGGCCGATTCAAACACAAAGCAAACCATGTTAAAATTATATTAAGAAAAACAAAACTCTCTCACTCATTAATAACTGTTATTCTCTAAAGCCTATAACTCCTAGAACGAAAGAGAAAGATCGCATGTTAGAGCTGAGTCCTCCTAGTTTTTGGGGTAAGCTATTCCATGTCAGATGACCGACATGACTGACTGACCTACCAAAAGCCTGCATTTTAGTAATAAAAATAGTTCCCCGATGGCGAGTTGTTGATAGAGTGATCTTAGAGTGATCCTAGCATCTTTATTGGTTCACGTTTTTCTAAAGCTCAGAGAGATCGAGTGGAACTGAGCCCGCAAGACAGCAATATACCAGCACACATGCTTTTTATTTTCTAAAAATTGATCTGGCTGGAGTGGCTGCATTGTTTTGAGTAACTTGCAGGCTCTTTAATTTACTGTGTAGATTGAAGGATCAAAGCAGCAATGAATTACCGGTGCACCAGTCAAGCCATGAAAAGCATAATTATTACGGGGCTTGTTCGCAACAAAAGCACTGCGCCAAGCCACAACCGCACTGTAGCCGAGCAACGGAAATTAGTATATATGTACTCTACATTGCTACATACAATCGCAGTGTGCCTGAGGTCTGTGGTCTGTCACCAAATGCGGCGATCTCGCAAGTCAGTCGCCACGTGGTTTGTCCTTGGTTTTCTTCGAGCTATGACAAAGGTTTGGGTATTTTTTCGGGGCGAGCAGTGGTTGTTGACCGAGGTGGTCTAAATACAAGGCCAATTTACTAGAACTGCAAATGACCGGCCGGATGGCCTTTTACTGAGACGCCCAGGTGTCAATGATTTTATTTAGCACACGCAACCTGCTCGCTCACAGTTAGAGCTAGTACACACAGGCTCCGTACAGACCATACAGAAAAAGTGCGGTTGCGTTCAGCGTTATATTTTACTACTTGGTGTTCACACAGCAGCCAGACCGCCACGGACAGATTTTTTTCTGTCTACCGCACAATCTGGTTGCGTCAAGCATGCCAGACATTTTCTGGTCTGTGTGGACAGAAAAGGGGCGTTGACGTCACTAAACACGCCGCCTACACACTATGCACGTGGTTCAAAATGGAGGATGCCGGTATAATCGAACTTGTGCGGGCCAGACCAGCCCTTTTTCATAAAAGGGATAAAAATTACACAGAGATTTTGTACAGAGATTTTGGGAGCAGGTTGCCTCAGAATTAAACGAGAAGGGTGGATATTTTGTCAATTATTTTAATGAACAAACTGAATTTCTGCACCTCTCTCTCTCACTCTCGCTATCTCTCTCTCTCTCTCGCTATCTCCCGCTCTCCCCCACTATCTCACTATCTCTCTTCCTCTATCTCTCACTCGCTCTCTCCTTCCCCCCTCTCTCTCTCGCTCACTCTCTCTCGCACTCTCTCTCATTCTATCTCACTTCTCTCTCGCTATCTCTCGCTCTCCCCGCTCTTTCTCTCTCTCTTGCTTTCTCTCTCTCTTGCTCTCTCTCTCTCTCGCGCGCGGTGTCCCCCTTCCTCTCTCACACACTCTCTCACTCCCTCTCTCATTCTCTCGCTCTCTTACACTCTCGCTCTCCCGCTCTCTCTCACACTTGCTTTCTCTCTCTTTCTCTCTCGGTCTCTCCCTCCCTATCTTTCTCACACACATTTTCTCTCTTATTCTCTCGCTCTCACTCTCCCAATCTTACTCTCTCTCTCTCTGTCCCCACATCCCTCGCCCTCCTCTCTCTCTCTCTCTCTCTCTCTCTCTCTCTCTCTTTCTTTCTCTCTGTCTCTCATAATGGATGCTAGGGATTTTCTTCTGTACCACCAAAGCAGAAATATCTTGCGTTTCCTCGTGAGCGCCATTTGAAACGGAAAAAAATCTGCACGGTCTGTATGGACCCTGTGTGGACGGTGTAACCGCACTTTTCTGCACAGAATTTTTCTGTTTCGGAAAACGTATGGTCTGTACGGAGCCTGTGTGTACAAGCTCTTAGACTGTACCGTACAACTGACTAACGGCGGGGGCTTTTGGTACCTGGGCATTCGAGCTGCCAGGTTTGCAAACCTCTGTGACGTGGCGCGGTTAAGAGCTTTTGGTGCGGATAAGGCCTAAGTGAAGAAACAAGTACGTAAGTGTCACCCTGGGATACAAACTGTATTAAATGGCTGGTTCTTTTTAATTGTAACACAAGCGATTTAATCAGTGTGCTTATTCGACAATCCACTTTTTAAATCTGGTCCAGAATCCACTCCCGCGTTCTTGACTTCATCATCGTGGTCGTTGTCGTTATTATCCTAAAGAATAAAGTTGTTTGGCCTTTGTGTTAATAATTTGTCGACCTTTGGCACCGTCAGACTCTCTAACACATTTTGTTCCACACAAGTCTCAGGTGATTGCACTGATTGTCATTTGCGCCACATTTGGGTTGGATAGACCTGGTGTCCACACTTTTAAAAAGTCACAAGGGAACATTCCCACCCTTCTGGGGTCAGAGACTTTTACCGTGCTGGAAGAGTCCAACCCCTGGATCGGTCCTCCTGAGCGCTGTTTCTGGGGTAAGCTAGGATCATTTCAACTATTTTCAAATGACAAAAAGAAATAAAGATTCTGTTGATTAGATCTAGCGTATCTATAAATTCTGTGAATGAACCATATTGACCACATTAACTCTGACGTAAGTGAACATAACAACACCAACAACAAAAACTTTTATAATGAAGAAGAAACACAAGATCTAACATTTTTTTTATCGGTAACGTATTTTAAGACATTTAAAACAGTTAGGCCAAAAAGTAAATTGTTCTGAACATATTATTGTTCACCCAAAGTAGAGTTATGGTCACCGAAAACTAAACACTGCCGCTTCTTGTACTGCAGAATTTAAACTTTACAATCACATTTATCTCAGCTGATGTCCTTATGTGATGAAACACTGCTTAAAACATAATTCAATATGTCAAACATAGTTATTTCCTAAATTTAGTAACTAAGATGGTTATTATGAGAACTTCATATTTATGTCATGTTTAGATTACTATAGTATTATACTGCAAAAAGGAAAGCATGTACTGCCCTAAAATTTAAATAATGGCTATATTTATGTCACGCTAATTTGTGAGAAATTACTGCTCTCGCTGTTTCGTTATATATAATCATGTGTGTATGTTCTTTATGTATGTATATATATATGTGTATACGTAGTGTGTGTATTGTATGTAATGGTGTATGTATGTGCGTGTATATATGTATACATAGAGTATATTGTTCTATATAGATGTCCATTCTCATGTATTATTGTAATGAAAAAAAAGAAGCTATATATGTTTATATATGTTTCTGTTTACATGTGCATCTTTTGTAATTCGGGCCAAAGGCCTTATATACTGAATAAAAATCAATTCAATACGTTCACATGAAGAAAAGTTTAAAATAAATCAAATCAGATGGTCTTCGATTTAAATTTGTGTTTAGGTTAGGGGCCGTTCTTTTATGATGTCAGCTTTAGCAGCTCATTTTTACCCCCCCCCCTTTTTTATTTTAATTTTTACTTTAAATTTTAAAATTTTAAGTACATTGTACATTTATGTACAATTAATGTTTATGCATTTAACTAGTTGAAAATTGATCCACTAGATGGTTGTTTCACACACAAACAACTCACAGCGTCACAATATGTTATCAACAGAAAGAACTGCGTTTAAGACGGATACCTCTTATAACAAACACTACACACAGGTTCGCTTCGATTTCCTCAGTGGCGGCGGCTGCAGTAACGCCATGCATGGGGGGTAACTTCAACTCTATTATAGTGGCTGCTCGAGATAATGGTCCACACAGAAAGACTACCATTGGCCAGCGTCACAACCAAACCCAACCACCTGAAATGGGATGCTGCGAGATGGGAAGCCATATCAATAGGGCGGGAACAACTACCTATGCTGACTGTCACAAATTGACTTTTGGTAAGACAGATTGGTGCTGCAGACATAAGAGCAACATTTTCATAAAAACGTTGCATAAAATGCACAGATTTAAGCTTTGATTAAGCACTTAAGTTTTCCTGTTTCATCTCACAAAAGAGTTCGGGGAGGGGTCCTTTTTTTTTAAATTTTACACACACGAGAGATATTTGGGGAAAAAAACCCGATGCAATTTTTTTCAGGATTAGGAAACTGGAGAAGCGGAGTCATTTGTAGCAAAAGGACCACCCCCAACAACCACGTCGCTCACGTGATCAAACCCTGCTGCGAAAGACGGACTGGAGCATGCCAAATGCTCTCACACGAACATTGTGTTTTCATCGATGGAGTTTTCCACATCGCACTGGATCACTGTGGTCAAGTAGGTTTTAATGTAATGAACAGGCGCTAAGACTCTGCGAATCAAACTTGTTTGACACGAACTAAAACGCTTTTATCTAAAGCTTTGAGTACGATAATATTATTTTCAACGGTCATCATTTGTTGCGCTTATCATGATGTTCTGACAAACAACTAACATGTAGTGTTAATATACACAAATTGAGCTTGTTATAGATAAAAGCCAACAATCGCTCTTTAAACATACTCAAATGAAATGAGCGGTACTTAATCATATTCTTTCTAGATTTCGTCACACTAAATCAGCTATGGCTAAGGGTGAAATTGTATTAAATAGACTTTCGACTAAATCCGTTATAACTGTTCAGTCGGTCGCTCAGATTTGCTACTTATACCACCAACCCGAATAATTAATCAACTTTGCACACTCTTTTGCATATGCAACACCCAGACACGTAGGCTGCGCCTATTTCTAATCAATCAAAGTTTCATGTCTACTGTGCAGTTAGGATTTTGAAAAAATTTAACAATTGGATAAAGTATTTGATAAGTTCGTAATAGCTTTTTGGTTTTTGAGAAATGCATTCTTTAAAAAAGCGCCACGGAATGGTAAAAGACGGTCACGTCCTTGTACCTTCCTCCCCCTTTTTAGACTGTTTGTATAGAGAGTCTGTGCCGACTGAAATACAACAACGTGAACGCAGTGCTGCCAGGAGACAGTGACAGCTGGCGGCTCACCTGGCCCTACTGGCTTGCTTGGCTCGCTGGAGGAGGCACGGAACCTGGCCCGAAAAGCTTCGCTTCCGGCTTCTCCAGAGATACAACAGATGTTACTGTCCAGAAGAAGGCACCCAACCAGTGGTGGCGTTTGGTCACAGCGCTCCCGCTAACATTTGGCGTGATCCATCTTCTGCTTGTTTTAGTGGTGGAGGCTGCGATCATGCTGCCTGTGGAGATCTACACCGGATGGCATCGCGTTTTGCTCATCTATGTCTGCAGTGCTTTGGCAGGGGAGATGGTGAGCTGATTGATTGTAACAGAGAGTTTAATTGTGCCTATTGGCATCCTCCGAGACTAATTGCAGATTTTCTCTTATATGCTTGTGCCTTACTGAAAACATTTCTTTCTCCTCCAGTATAGATCTAGTCTTTCCATATCAACCAATATTCCTCTGGCTTTTTTTGTCACATGCATTGATATACTAATGTCCCCTTTTCGGTCGTTGGTTGCTTTTAAACACTACTTTTAGGGTGATCTTGATGCGGAAAAACCACGTTTCCAATTTAAGAAAAATATTTCTCATTCCGGTTAGGCAGAACCACACACGCACCCCCCCCCCACACACACATTTACAGTTTTGGTCCATTGTAACTCGCCATTTAAAATATTCTTACTAAATCTTCAGGCTATCCAGTATCAATTTTGGCCAAATTTTATAAACCTGTTTTGCTTCTTAAGAGCAATTGAAAAAAGATACACTGAAAATCAATCAAGAGTATGCTATGTGGTTGTCGATTCAAGTTTTGTTACAGTATCAAGAGAGTCAGACTGTTTCTTTCTACGTACGAATTCTCTGAAAGCTTAACCAAAGAAGTCTGATACGTGTCGGTTTTTATTGGTCATACAGAGAAGACCCTTTTCTATGAATGTTACCTCTGGAGTCACCGATGATCACTATATATTATTTCACAAACATAGACACACATTTTGAACGGTGCCAAAACTCATTCAAATTAATATAATGTGGGCCTAACACTAGCCGTTGACGTAAAAAGTCCAGAATGAAAAGATTATGAAATGATCGTGACTTTCTTTACCATGGCTAAAATAATGTATGAAAACACTAGAATTACATTTTCCCCAAACTAATTTTGGTTTGTAAATCTAGGTACACTAGACTGGAAAACATTTTAAGATCATTCGTAAACACAGAAAACTTATAAAGAGAAAAAAAAAGGTACATATGAAAATCTGCTTATACTGAATGTAGGTCCTATGTGTAAAATGTTTTGAGCATTAACCCGCTCATGCTTTCATGCAAAGTACCCAAAATGCTTTATTAGGAAACAGAAAAAAATTATGGTCCACAATCCTTAAGTATATTTTTCTTTATATCTCTTTTTGCTTGAGATAGTCTTAAATCGCTTTGTTCTTCCCAGATGGCATGTTCAGTGGAGCCTTCACGGCCTCACGTAGGCAGCACGGCAGGGGCTGCAGGCTTTCTGGGAGTGGCTTACCTCGAGCTTCTCCAAGCTTGGACCTTCTTGCCTTGTCCCTCACAGGAAGCTGCTGGCCTCGTTGGCGTGACCCTGGTCTTCTTAGCGTTGGGCACCTTGCATCTGGTTAGCCTCGTCTCTGTCCTGACAGGGTTAGTGGTCGGCTCTGCTCTCTGCCTAATGATCGTGCCATACATCACTCTGGGTCAGCGCTCGAGGTCCGGCCGTCTCCGCGTGGTCTTGGTCGGATTTGTCCTTTTCATGCTAGTCGCTCTGGTAACACACTTTTGCTACGCCACAACGCTGTCGCCTGCGTCCCGTACGTCCAGCGCTTTACTAATGAAGCTTCGCCGATTTCTCCGAAACTGGGAGTGCGTACCATACAGTGAGAGGATGTGCATTACTTACAGACATGCTTGAATGAGACACTTTGGCTTTTTATGAAGAATGAAACAAAACAAAACAGAGATTCCGCTGCTAGTCCGAAGAGTCGCAAGGAATTTAGACACCAAGTCTTGTTATCTACTTTTTTGATGTATTCGTTGCCCCCAAAAGTTGTCAAATTTATCTCCAAAAAGTGTCAAATAACAAATACAATCTTTCCGCCCATCCACCAACCTATCTATCTATCTATCTATCTATCTATCTATCTATCTATCTATTTATGGCTGTGGGCGGGTGGGTGTATGTATGTCTTTTTGTCATGCCACTAATTTTTCCAGTTCAGATTAGTGATTTGTCATGGCAGGACTTCCTTTAAAACCTGTAAATAAACTGTAAGTCATGAAGAACAAGGCATGAAAGCCGAAAATTAAGTCAAATAAACGAGAGTGAATAATACTTGTTTAGAAAGAACGCCGTTAGCTTTCTATGAATGGGAGAATAATTTCATATGTATTCATTCCTTGTTTCAAAAGCTAAAATTATTGTATTCAATGCATTCGCAAGGGTTAGCCCTGCAGAACATGGTAAAATAAGCATCTGTTTCTACCTTGCTAAGCCTATCTATTTCGTCCTACAACACTTGCAGATGAATGTTTTGCGTAATAGCCTCTTTAAGTGAGGCACACTGCTAAGGAGCGAGGCCTTGGATAGTTTAAAACGACATGAATTTTTTCGTATGCACAGATTTATTCCTCGTATCTTTCTTAGTTTCTTGTCGTAGCTTTCTTTTGAACTTATAAAACTTGCGTGCATACATGTATTTGAGTGAGAAAAATAGAGTAGATAGGAGGTAGGGGAGAAGGAGAGAAGGAAAGAGGGAGAGAGATAGAGAGAGAGAGAGAGATATGGATAGACTTCTTCTTCTTCTTCTTCCCACCACCTCCTCCTCCCGTTCTTTTTTCCTCCGCACTCTTTCGTTTAACCTTTGAGCCTTTCTTTAGCACTCTGTTAGACTCAACTATATATATATAAAGTAATGGTTTACTGTTTCCTGTACGTGGCGATCTACTCATACAAAGAGAATAATACTTGGTCATGGTTTTAACCGAATGTGACTGGGTTGAAAAAAAAACCAACACACATTTAGAATATAAAAAAATTACTTCGCTTATGAAAGACCTAGGCCACTTCACTTATTATAAATAAACATTGCACATAAAGAAATTTTAACTGATGGCTGCATAATTAAAATAAAACTCTCAAGAATTTGCCAATTCGTTAGCCCCAAGTTTGCACGCCTGAGTGCCTTCAAAAGAACCATATTCCAGGAGAAAGCCTCTATTATGTGCAACAATTTACAGTATCAGGGAACCATAGTCAGAATAAAAACATGAACAGACTTTTGACACTTTATCCTTCCTATCTTTGGATGTCAACTTGACCTGAACCAAAACCATAGTTTTCGCTTTGAAATAATTGCAAGCGGCAGTTTGTTACGGCAAGCTAATGAATGATAACTGAAACTGAAACATGAACGGACTCATTACAACCATTGCTGCTAATATAGGAAACGAAATAGTAGGCAAAACGCTTTCGTTCTCTATCTTTCAAATACTGTCATATTATATTCAGAATGTTAGTCACGTCAAAAAATGGACTTTAAACAGTATGGACCAGAAAAGAGTAGCCTGTATTCTAAAAGTCTAGACTTTTTTATTGGTAAATATTTATTTCTTAATGAAACTTGTTTCTGCACAAACCGTATGCTGTACACAATCAGTTGTTGTAAATGGAAAGAATAATACTCAAGAAGATCACTCAAATTTAAATTTTATCTCCGACAGACAAAAAAAATGTCATCTATAGAAAACCTTTCACTAACGTGGATGTTTATCGACTAAGCGTGGTTTATTCGAAGGATTTAATTAACAAATTAAAAAATCGGTCTTCATCAAAAGTATTATCAGCTCATATTTCACTCAGTCATTTAAAAGATAAACTATAGCTGAATATGAGTTGTAACAGATGGCTCCAAAGTACCGAACTTAATATTGGATTTAATTGAGTAAAAAAAATGTTGTACTATTATGGTTTCATCTGTAAACACACGACAAAACTTACTGAAATAAAGCATGAAGAATAAATGAGAGTTATAGGGAACAGAGAGAATGAACGGAGGAGTACGGGCAGACAAAGAGAGATTTTACCTCCATTTCAATGAGGCACCCAGGCGCGAAGAGTTCTGTAGTTTTAAATGATACCGGGTACCGTTGAAATAAATTTGATAGTGCCTGCTGCATTGCTGCTGTCGATCTTTGTCTCTAAGAGATCCACTTGCTTTAATGGAATGTTCCTCTTCCACTAATCAGTTTGCCCATGATAACGCTAGACAAGATTTTGTGAGGCTGCAGAATAATACGACCCGACAGTACCTCTAAACGTCGAGGTAAATAAAATTAATATGACTGAGAATTTTTACCCTTAATTAGAATCGACCAGTTATGATTAGCTTTTCATCTTATCCATAAGGTTAAACTTTACATTGAATACAATTTAGTAACGAAAAAAAAAAAAGGCGTCGTGATATTTCAAATATATGACATTTTTATCAAAATCATCTGCAGATTTTTTTTCACATCAATTTAAAACTTTATTAACTCACTCTATCAACAAAAAGTTTGGTTTCGATCATTGTTTATATTCACACCTCTCAATTTTTTTCTCTCGCCATTTACACGTTTCCGACCAACCATAACATAAATCAATATGTTTTAGAAGTCTCGTGTTAACGCGCCGTAAAACAACTTTTTCCAAAAGATATTTTTACAAAATGAGACTATCTGGGCCAAAGGAGAGTCATAATCATTAATAACCATATCGTATAATGGTTTGTTGGGTGGGCGAGGTCACGTTGTCTCGGGAAGAAGGTCGCCGCGACACGTTCAAGGCCCGATTCTTCGGAGAGTGAAAATAAGAGTAAGGTGATACTGATAGTGATAGCGGAGAGAGGAGGCGCAGAAAACAAAAACTCCGGACCAAAAGAGAGAAAAAGGGAATGTATTGAGAGAAAGAGAAAGAGAGAGAAGGAGGGGGGGGGGGGG
>BMAT01013781.1:96018-112718 GCA_019649035.1 Elysia marginata | reverse complement strand
ACAGAGACAGAGACAGAGACAGAGAGAGAGACAGAGAGAGATATGTGCACATGCATTTGATAATATTTTAGAACAAGCGTTTGTGCTCTAAAGTTTACAATAATTTTCTTTCGAGCTTATCTGAGGTCTATTAACGCTTTAAACTATGAATTTTGAGTCCTTACAGTGTGCTAATGAGGTTTTAGATTTTTTTTGTCTTCCATCCTCCAATTCAGTAAGTATCAGGTACGATATGAAGTTTAAAACATTCAGCTCTACCTTTCAAATGTTATGAAATGTTTGGTTCTTTTCAGAACATGGTGACCCATAAGAACGGCCATGACGTGAATAGCGTTCAGTTTGAATGGACTGCCCCATCCAATGATTCTGGACTTATAGTGTTTGAGTATGCAGTTGTTCTTTTTTCTGTTTATTTTTTTTTACTTTATAAAATGAAGTCAGAAAGCTGAACGTAAATAAGTCTAGAATCTCTACAGATTTCACTGCTGATTACATTATAAAAACACTTGTAAAAGACTTAGGATTACACGAATGGTAGAAGAGGTCTGGCACACGAGGCACACAAATAGAGAAAATTATATAAAAAACGGAATAAGAGATACCTGTACAGGTTTGAGGTAAAGATAGAGCGAGAGAAAAACAGAGATACAGGAAGGGAGAGGCATAAAACAGACTGATAAGTAAACATGCAGAACTAAACAAATAAAGACGTCTGCTATGAATATACAAAAGTTTTACCCCCTCCCCATATGTGTATATAATTTCCTTTCCTTTTACATAATATCAATTTTTCCTGGTTCAATAAAATATGTATGTGCTTCATGTTTATCTAATTTTTTAATAGATACAATAGAAAACGTTTGTACCTTTCCTCCTAACGTTTGGTTTAAGTTAATACACAGAATAAATTTTAAAACTCTGAAGAGTAAAAAAATTACAATAAAATCTGATGACGTAGAACCATTTTAGGCTTCTCTCTAAACACCTATGGTTTAGGCTTGATGAGTGCAAAGTCTTTTCATGAAATCGCATGTGGAATGCTAATGTTAAAACTGGTTTTATTTATAACCTTAAAAGTAAGGAATGCATTTGCAATTTTAATTTTTCTATATGCACTTAATGAACTCACATCTTCTGAATACAGAAAAACCAAAGCAGACTCTCCCAGTTTTCCTTATATCCTTCAACTCATTTCACTTGTAAGCTAATAAATTTTTTATATCCTTTTTCTAGGGCCACTGTGCTGAAGGATTATGGAACTTACTGGACCAATGTGAACAGTCTTTTACGTGGTCTATATTCTGAGAGGGGTTGTGCGTATCCGGTATGTTTAACATACACTATGTTGAGTGATAGAGAATAAATATCTTACAAACAGTCCAAATGAATGGGATGTCAGAATCTTTTATTTGACAAAGCACATTTTAAAATTAGGCCTAGAATCTACTCTTTTCTCTGCATTTTAAATTAAAAGAAGTTTGCATGTCTCCTAGCAAAATTTTGATAATTTCATAAACTCTTGAACTTTTGAAAGCTTAGAAAATTATCAATACCCTGTCATGTGAAGATTGCGACATCCAGCCCATTCGCACTGAGTGCTAGACCAGTTGTTGGCTTTAATATTTGACTAAAATTTGTCCTTACCCTTTTAAGATGTTTTACTCTCATGACAACTTATTTGCAAGTTGAGATGCAGTAAGTTGTAGGCCTACAAGTCAAACCATAAGTTTTTAATATATGTATTCTGGTCTATGGTGCTTATATCTGAGTGCCAATGTTTTAAGATGAAAACTGAAATACCTCAGGGTTTTCAGAATAATCTTTGAAAGAGATACAACATTTTGCGGTTAACTTTGTGAAACAAGATTAAATGGGGAAATAAACAAAATCAAGAAGCAGGCTTGCAAATATGAAAGTGCCAATGGAGGAAATCATTTTGGTTATCTCCAAAGACATGCAGCAGTTAGAGAGCACATCTTTGTTGAATTTCAAATTTTAATGATAAATTTTCTTTTCTTATCCCGATTATGTTGAAGGCTCCAAGGTAGCACTTGTGTAAAATCATCATAATAATAAACTTCAACATCTCAAATGTAGCTTATGAAAAGAATTTTGTAAAACCAAGGAAACATGAATTTATTTACTCACTTTTCAATTTTTTTCCTTTTTCTCTTGTCCCACCAGTAAGTATCAAACCTCATTCATATGCACTTTTGTTTATTATCATAGGAAATATCCGCTACAAGTCTCACACAAGAGGTTGACTTCTCTAACTGTGGGGACCACAAGGCGTGCTTCTTGTACCCAAACACATTGGACTGCAAAGACAACAATTGCGTGGCTGCAGTCAGTTTTGAGCATGATGCTATAGGCACATCAGATGAAATCCAGGTGGAGATGTATGCAGAGCCTGGGCCAAGTATCGACTACGTTGCTGTAGCCTTCTCATCAGATGATGATATGGTAGGATTACAATCAAATATATCAACATACCTGTAGAAGGATTCGCTTGTTTCCAGGATATCATGTACCGTACCATTTATGTTTAAGTACACATATATTTTATATAGGCAACTTTGTTAGCAACAATATTTAGAACCCCTTTTAAGCATTTTTTGAAAGCTATGTAGAGGTGCAGATCTCATATTCAGCTTACTGCTCATTAATTATATTTTTTAATTATAAGGTGAAATATTTTGAGTAAAAAAAACTTGGAGCAGTTAAATGCTTTAATATGCTCCGATAGAAATCTACGAAATAAATTTGTTTCCATTTTATTTTAAACAGTGGTTAAAAAAATCAATTTTAATATTTGTTACAGAACCTAACCTAAGGGTGAAATTGATTTTGCTGCTGTGAGACATAAAAACTTTTGTTTGCCTTTAAGTTTGAAGGTAAAAGACATATTATGATGTGCATTGAGAAAAATCTATCGAAAAAAGATTTATTTAGTGGCATGATAGCTCTAAAGTTGAAGAAATAGCAGGCAGAAAACAAGAGATAGCCAAAAGGTAGGAAGATCTGTTGTTCCTTACAATCATATCACTCCATGCTTTTGTTCTTTATTTCAAATTTAGTATAAGTCTTGAGAGTTAATGAAAAAAGGAATTGGAATTTTTTGAAAAAAATGAGCAGACTTATCACTGGGGCTATTTTGCTCTTCCTTAGATATACCTATATATCAACACAAAATTCACTCTTTCTTTTGCATGAAAGAATAACTTTATAACATGTCAACGATTTTACTGAAAGAATATTTGATTTGGGCTAGTTAATGTGGGATGATCAAACTGTGTATCTTTAAACATAACACAACTTTTATTAATATTACTGTAACAAAACAATTATTTTGTTGGTTTATACAATGTGGCGTCATTGTGGGGATGTAAAGGTATGAATTTTTGTATTATGTGTGTGCACTTTGGTTTCTTTTCAATATTTGAATATATTTTTATCTATTGGGTATAAGATTATTGTTGTAGTATGAATGAGAGGTCTCTGAACTGCTAATATGTGAATGCACATAGTTGGTTGTGATTTTTGAAAATAGGAATTTTAAGCGCCAAGAGGCTATTATTGTGTTTTTACAATTGGTTCAATGCAAAGGTATATTGTTATATTATTATTATTATTATTACTTTATGATTTTGTATATACAACTTGAGAATATTAACTTGTTAAGCTTCCAGGTGTAACCCAAATAGTCTTAATGAATGAAAGTCCTACGTTAAAGCTATCTATAAATTAAATGAACTAAATATATGTTATTAAAAAAATTATAATTATCCTATGATTCAAAGGTCTTTGAAGAATTTGAAAAATCTTTTTACAAAAATTTTTGTTTCCTTTTTTTTTCGGAGATCTATTTTTCAAGCAAAACACATTGTACTACTGATTTACCTACCTAGGAGTAATTGTGTCTCCTTTTAGAAACATTCCTATCTGTATCTGACATGAGTAAGAACAGCAGGACAACTGTTAAAATTTTAAATGTTAACACCTTTTTTATCTTTTAGGGAGACGATCAGACTTTTGTATGTATAGCTTCTGGACACATCCTGAATATCCAACATGGCTACAATCAAGGCAAAGATTATGAGAGGTTAAGAACTGTAAGTCACTTTGCTGAAAAGATATAATAATAATAAAAAATGGAGTTACCTTGTCAAATGGAAGTTGAGCGAAAGTAAATCCTCCAAACTCAAATGCAAATACTCCATCCGTTTCAAAACAATTCTTTTATTTAATTTTATCAAACCCAGGCAAATGCCATCTTTTATTAAAAAAAAAAAACTCCCAACAGAATTGGGTTTGACTTACTTGACTTAGGGCCTTTCGCATCTCAGTGCTCCGACTGGGACGCCTTGGCTGCTTCTCGAATCCTTGCTGTAAGCTTGGTCCACTCGTCTCTCTGCTATGCTATAGATTTCAGGTGCTCTAGATCGTGGCTGCTTTTCAGTTGCAAGTTGCTGTTTATGATTCGGGAAAGGTGTCGGTTGAGGACGACAGGGAGTGTTGTTAGTGGACGTCCTTTGAATTTGCTGCCTCCCGTCACGAAATATCCGCTCATTGCTTGATTAGCGAGAATTTGGCTGTCTCATGACCGAAAAGGCGCCAACGACTTTCAAGAATAAATATTGAGAGAGGGCGTTCATTGCACTTATTGTACAGAGATGAATTTGTTATTTTCACGGGGTACTTGATGTTGAGTACTTTCTTTATTTGTTTTCTATGGAACGTTGTAAGTCTTTCTTCTTGTGATTGTGTAGGTGCCCATGTTCCGCAATTATAGGTAAGAACTGACTTCACCAGTGCTTTATAGAGTTTGAGTTTTGTATTTTTTGTGATTTTGTCTCCTTTTAACCAGACGTTTTTCAGTTTTACTAGAGCTACTGAGGAAAGTTGTTTGCGTCTTTCTATATCCTCTTGGTCTCCTATCAGGGTGCCGACCTTTTTGGTGGTTTGCCAGTTTGTCTCCCCTCTTGAAAGATTTGTAAATTCTGTCTTGTCAACGTTCACTTGCAGATTGTATTTTTCTAAAACTTTACCTTCTTCTTCTATGTCTATGTCCTGAAAAGCAACGAAGTCGACGTCGTCTGCGTACGCTATCTCTCTTGGCAACACTTTTTCAAGTGGAGTCGAAGGTTTGGGCAGGACTAGTCTTATTTCTTTAAGAGCGTGTCCCAGGTAGATTGTGAACAGGACGGGACTGAGGCTATCCCCTTGTGGGGTGCCGACGTTGCTGAATCAGTTGCTCCAATTATTTTTGTATCAATAATGGTGTTGCTCAGAAGAAATCGTATAATTCTGTGTTCATCTTCGTTGACAATGTCTTCTAGTATCTTTAACAGGGTTTTTCTGTTTATCCTGTCAAAGGCTGCTGAGATGTCAATCCCAGCGATCTTGATTGCTATGTTCTCTATGTTGACCTTCGCTACCAGCCATTTGTGTGTCCATGCAACATCTGACGTGCTTAGGTTTGGTTGAAAACCACTTTGACTGTGTGATAGATACTGCTCAACATGAGGTCCTATTCTTTCCAATACTATCTTAGATAGGGCTTTTCATATGGTATTTAGGAGTGTTATAGGTCTTAAGTTTTTGGGTGGTACTTTCGGTTTTCCTGGTTTTGGAATTGCGATTAGCTCCCCTACGTTAATGTCCAAGTTTTCATGTCTCTCGAATGTCTGGTTTAATATTTTTGCAATTTGTTCATTTAGTTCTTGTGTGCTGTATTTTAGTAATCTGCATGAATTCCACCTTTGCCTGGTGCTCTGTTGTTGTTGAGATTATCAAAGCTCTTCTTGAACTCTTCTTTTGTAATGGGTTGGTGTAGCTTTCTTGGCGATCCAGTAAATGCCTCAATTTCAGTTGCTGTTTCTGATTGGAATTTTTCTTTGAAGAAACTAGCTATTATGTTGAATGTGTCGTTTGGGTTTATAGCTAGTTTACCATTGGTGTCTTCTACTTTCAAATTTTCTTGCTGCTTTTTGTTAAGTTCTTTAACGGCTTTGAACATAGAATGGCCATTGTGCGCGTTGTTAATTTCATCTGCCTTTCTACCAAGTTCTGTCTCTCTTTGTTTCAATACTAATTTTCTGATATTGTGCAATACTGAGTTTCTTTCTCTTTTTAATATTGCCCTCTTCTGTTCACATTTACAGTTTTCTATCTGTATTCGAATGTTCTTATGCTTTGTTGAGAATTCCTGGGTTACTGAGTTTGGTGTACGGTTTGGCTTGTTGTGTGTGTTCTTGTGTAAATTTGTCTAGTTCTTTGTTTAAGTTGGTTTGGTAGTGTCTCTTACAGCTAGCTAGGTCTACTAAGTTTGACACATTTAGTTTTTAATTGGGTTTAAATGAGGAAAATAAATTTAACAAGTTGGATCAATTGTGATGTTATTACAGCATATGTCAAAACACTTGCATTAAATTTATTACAAAAAAATTAATATTAATGTCACTTTATGCGCCTGAAGTAAGCCAGTTTCAGGCAGGAATGAGGATGATTTGAAAAAAAAAACCAACAAAACATTAACAACAAAAGTGTAGGCCTGCTTTAAAATGGCGGATTACTTTTCTTTTTAACTAAAGTTTTTTTCACCATACATTTTAAATGAAACAGATTTTAGTCCTTGAGCTTGATTTGTATTGCATTCATGTATATGCTATAACAGTATAGACTCAATTTCCCCTTACTTTTTTCCGTAAAGGAGATGATAATAAAAAATGGAACAGTGAAAAATGAAGATGGGCGCATCCAGTGTCGATTTTTGATACCCTACAACACCACAGTGACAGTAATTAATCCATCCACTGCCACCAGCAACACTCCCGAAGAAACAAGCCGAGTTTTTGATAAGACTGATGGTTGGCGCATACACCTGGCCTGGGGCCCAATTATCCAAGGTTGGTTGAGTTTGCATACACTAAAATCTGAAATGAGCTCTGACACTGAATGTCTTTTTCAGAAGAAATATTGTCCTAAGTGTTTATTGCACATAATTTATAATGATCAAACTCTTCTGTGTTATGGAGAGTCATGTTGATCTACCGCATAAAAGAGATCTAAACCACACTTCTGAGAGTGTCCACCACCTTGATAGTAAAACCCATAGCATAGTCAAAAACGGTTTTTATAATAACAGTATCATCGTTGTTACTGTTATTATTATTACTATCATTATTAATGTTAATATGATTATTGTTATTATTGTTATTATTATTATTATTATTATTATTATTGTTATTGTTATTATTATTATTATGATTATTATTATTATCATTATTATTATAGTAATAATCAATGTCATTAGAATATGTTACTCAATGTCTATATCATTTTCTATGTACCAATTACATCTAAAAGCCATTACAATATTCCATCAGCAATTAGACCTTCATTTTTCTAAGCACTGTTAACAAAATGAAAAAAAAAACTAAAGAGGAGAGAGGCAAGCAAAACGTAAATAAAACCAAAATTCTCTTTAAAAAAAGTCTTGGAGAAGCAAGTCGTAAAATTTAGTTTCATGAGTTCCAAAAAAATCCTGAAAGATTTTCAAGAAGGAAACAATAAGCTAATAAGTTTTGGCTGAACTTTGAATATTAAGCAATAACTGAACTTTCCCACTCTCAATCTTGTCATAAAAGTCCATAATTGTTGTATTGTATTGATTTTAAACCTTTTGTCGGTCTCTATGCTTAGAGCCCTTTAGAAGACTTGTTTTTTTTTTTTCAAGTAGCATACTGTTTCACTTTATTTTCTTTATGAAAATGAATGTGGAGGTGAAAGAAAGTAAAGTAAAGTCAAATGACATTATTTTATTTGTTTTCACAGCCTTGAGCTTTTCTTTTAAAATGTATCCTCTTCAGATTCAGAGGTCATTACTATGCACAAAGACATGCCTGCAACGACATCCTCAAAAGTGACAGTCAAAGAAGCCGGCATCTACAGAGGAAGTGCATTCCGTGGTGGGGTCAAACTTCATGGTATGTAGGCTACAACTTGCTTTGTGTCTTCAATTTGTAGATATGGTGTTCTGACCATTCCCTCACCTGTACCCCAATTCTCCCCCCTCTCTCTCACTCACTCTCTCTTTCTTTCTTCCTCTCTCTTGCTCCCTCTTCTTCTCCCTCTCCCACCCCTCTCTCTTCTACTTACTTGAAGCATCTAGTTTCCAATTTCTAAATAAGGAAGAAAAAACTGGTAGAGACTCTCACACAAACATTTATTTTTGCATTTTCTTTTTGATTTCTTTTCTACTACGCAACTGTTTTTGGTCTGTAGGTCTAGATCTAAATACACGCATTTTCTGTTTTGGTCACTTTAATTCATAAAAGACGCAACTCATCTATTTATTTAATTTAGTAATGTAGAAGATAATAAAGGACATAGATCTATGGATATCTCTTATGGATTCAGTGCTGGTTTCAGCTCCACATTCTGACATACATTAGAATTGGAAACTCAGCAGTGGGCCTATAGTGATGAACAATCTTTATTAGATATTAATCATTTGTTGAATTATCGCTAGATTGTTCTGTCGATTGTTTTATGGAGTTTGAAGTTTTTATAGCCTACCTGTTAATTTGAAAAGTGAAATATTTCACCACTTGTACTTACAAGACTAGTTTATCGTTATTGTAAAAGTAGCACCTTTCACACACTTTTGCTTATATCTTTTTTATTGTGTCCAGCCCGTGGAAGTCTCTACTTCATATTCTTAACATATTTTTGTCTCTTCTACTAGCTTGCTTGATGATAATAGCCTGGACTTTTCTAAGTGGTATTGTAACAGTCATTGCTCGACATTACAGAGAGACAATGCCCAGAAAACGCCTATTTGGTTCAAAGATCTGGTTCCAGGTAGAATCTTTTTATAGCGTCTTATACCTGTACCTTAACTCTTTAACCATGTAATTATCTCATACTTCTGCACATAATTTTTCTAGGTCTAGACCTAAGCCTAGATCTACATGTGCGGTTGTAACTTCTAGAACTCTGCAAATATCGCTAAAAGAGTTAAATTTAGCTTTTCTTGGAAGTTCAATCTACTATAATCAACATCCGTGGTCAAACTATTTCATAGTTTTATTCGTACATCGTCTTTCTCCCCTTCTTAGTTATGACTATACATCAGACGCTGGCAGCGTCCATCCGTGGATATAAAATGGTGCACCGGACGTTGACAGCGTCCGGCCATTGTTATAGAGTTAATGGGTTTGTTAAGTGTATTTTAAAAAAGAATTTTTCTTGACCCAGTACTAAAGAACAAGTCTGGAAGCTCTTTCACTTGAATGGTTAAAGAGTATAAAGTGAAGCAAAACATAAAATTAATATCTACAGGTATCTACCTACTACCTACCTACCTGCCTGCCTACCTACCTACCTACCTATCTATCTATCTACATCATATATATTGTAAAGTAAATCTCACCTTTTATTAACATGAGGTTGTTACACTATGTTTCAAGCCGCTGCTCAGTATCTCTCCGGACGAGTGGTTAATTCACTTTTGTCCCACTATCTAGGTCTTTTTTGACAGCTCTGCATACTTTGCCTTCATCAGCAAGAATTTTCTTTGATGCATACCTGACTATAAAATCACCCTTCTTTTGCTTAGCATAGATTTTTTTGAAAGAAAGTTGTACTTTTCTGATAGACATAGTTTGCATTTTTTTATTACAGTGTAACAACCTTTTGTTAATTATAGGTAAGATTTAAGTTGTAATGTA
The DNA here is from genome assembly GCA_019649035.1 of Elysia marginata. NCBI lineage: Eukaryota > Metazoa > Mollusca > Gastropoda > Plakobranchidae > Elysia > Elysia marginata. The sequence goes on along the minus strand of BMAT01013781.1, from coordinate 102,984 downwards.
ATGTATGTAAAAGCTCTTTATATATGTGGAGCACTTTTCTTCGTGGCATAAAAAACATGAAACTTGTCTATCCATCCAATCTATCTGTCTGTCTTTTTGTCATCTGTTTTTCTATCTATTTAGCTATCCAGCTATCTATCCATATATTTGTCTGTCTACCTACCTACCTACCACCTACCTAATCTGCCGTGGACAAACGAAGTGCAGTATCTCTCATATATGGTTTAAATTGCAGATATTGCTTTTTGTTTGTCCCAGGCAGTAATATACCCATCCATCCATCATCATCTATATATCCATCTCTACCTACCTTCCTGCTTACCTATCTCTCTAGCTGAAAAAGTATTACCAAACTCTCTCTCTCCTTCTTCTTCCCCTCTCTCTTCTGCTGACCTTTTCTCTCTATGCGTATTACATGTATCTCTTCTCTTCCTTTTCCCCCTAATCTCTTACTTAAAAAAAACACATATTCTAAAAGTGGCCTTTTTTCCACACCACAGCCCAATATTTTAAAGGGGTTTTTCTTGACCAAACATGGTACAATAAAAAATCATCTGAAATCAAGAAATTGCCATGTATACCTGAAGCCTGCCAAGTTTAACACCAAATACAAAAACACATTTCAACTGATACATGTATTTATTTTTATGGTTTCACAATTTTTTCCAGTCACAATTTTTAAGCAAGACTTTTACTTTACAACCATTTACTTTTTGGTTTCACAGATTTTTTTTGTAGACAATTATCTGCTAAATATGGGCATTACTGGTGATAAAAATATCATAGGCCTATTTATTTCATCTGTTAAATTGATGGAACATGTTCAATTAACATACCATAATTATGCAAGCAGATTGATATACAACAGTAACAAACAAAAAATTAAACAAATGTATCAAACATGATGTATAATTACCAATATTGATTTATGTAAAAACTGGATACAGCATGCATCTGACCCACCCAAGATGAATAGCTTTTACCCAAAAATATGCTTATACTATAGCACAAAAATTCTATGCCTCCCCCAACCCACTCTAATATATGAACGAAATATTTGCCTTTTGTACTGTTTATCTGAGAGACTACAAGATTGTAAGTAAGATCGATGGACATGTGGAAAGAGCTGTTAACTTTTCATTCTTTTTGCAGCTGCACAGGGGGCTTGCCATCCTATTGACTGTCATAACAGTGTTTTCTGTAGTTTTGATCTTTAGTGTCCGTGGATTAATAAAAAAGGTAAAAGCTTTTAGTAGATTAGTTAATTTGAACAAAATTAATCTGAAATGGAATAAAAAATACAATGAAAGCACAGATTTTGTTGGAAATATTCCCTAAGAGTAAGATCTTAAAAATTTTATTTTATTTTAGTTTATTTGAGAATAATACAGGGGCAATTTTGAATTCAAAGACTTTTTACGTATCAAGTCTTGTTTTAAAAGTGAGATACCACCATTGCAACTAATCCATTTAAAATAAGATAATTTTGGTGATTCAAAGTAGCCTACAAGATATGATTTCAGACCCAAAACTATCTCTTAGGTAGTTAGGTATGCAGTTACAAACTTTTAACTGCTCAAATATCATCAGTGACGCGACAATTTTTTAAAATTACCTAAATCATTTTAAGATTCCATTGATTCTAAATGTAATCTGAGAATGCTGTATGTTCCATTCCTGTTCTACCTGTTGTGTAGGCAGCAGCTCCTCATGCAGCTTGTGGCCTGCTTGTTACCCTTCTTCTCATACTCCAAGTCGTCATTGCATTTCGTCGACCTGGTCCAAACCACAAGCGCAGGCTCCTATTTAACTGGGGGCATAGACTGCTTGGCCAGACTACTCATCTTGTTGCTGGTGAGCTGATTTTGATTACTATTAAAATTTGAGTTTTTTCGACATTTAAATTCCAGTTAAAATATATAGGCCCAAACAAAAATTTTGTTTGACACTGACCACAATTAAAATGCAACACTCATATATTGAGCATTTTCATTTTATCGATCTACTCTATTTCCTTCAAATGCCAACAGTTGATACATGACAATGATAAACCATGACTTAAAGGAGCCTCGAATACATACTGATTCTAATAATGGAAGTTGCAGAATGAGGCGCTTTTGCCTCTGGCAATCAGAGAGGCTTGAACCTGACGCCTCATGGAATCAATGAGGTTTTGTATGAAATTCTGAGTGCTGAGTATTTGAACACTTTTCTTGATGTAGAGCATTCTCTAAGTGGTTAAAAGCTGGAGATATCATTACTATCAAGCCAAGTTTGTCCCACATGCTCTCCATTGGGGGTATGTCGGGTGAACTGACAAGTTAGTCAATCAGGTAAGTGTGCCAGAATGGCTCAAGGCGCATGAACCCTTGCATTGTTCTGCCAAACATGAAATTGTTCTGATGTATTTGAATAGCAGACACAACAGTAGGGTGGAGCACTCACTTGATGAAAATAAGTTGGGCATCAATAGGGCACTTAAACAAATTTAATGAAGTTTAATGACTGTAGATAACCCTCTGGGTTGTATCAGGTGATAAAGTTTTTTTAAAATATGAATTTAATGCCTGTGTAAAGAAAAAGAAATGTAAAAATCACTTAAACCAGGACAGATGTGACTTAGCGTAATGTCTTGAGTATTATTAATAGAATTATGAAAACTTTGTGTATTTCATTGGTTTTTGTGTTAAGTCTAAGCATTAAGATATTATCTTAAAAACAAAACACAAATAAACTTTCTAAAAGAATTGTGTCTTTCCTACCAACCAGCACTTGTACCACTTGTATGACTTATATTTACTAACTGCTACATACCCATGTGGTCCCATTGTTATAATTTTTTATATTAAAAGCCCATGTAAATTACAAATTATGTGAAAATTGCTCACCTGTAGACAGGTCAAAACACTATAACATGCACATGAACGTTATCATAGGTGACGTAATGAGTATTTTATTCCAAGCTTTGTAAACTTTGTGTTTTTATTGCGGTCAATATATATCAAGACTGTGATATGATCAGACAAAAATTATTCTTTACAGATATCTAAATGTATCTAGAGCTGTTGAATATATCATCATTCATACAATAGGGTTCTATTATTAAATGTAAAGAAGTCGTTATATAATCTGAATCAACACTCAGTAATAACTTTATATGTAAGATGCATGTCAAAATCCTCAAACTTTCAGTGCAGATAAAAAATGGCCATGTTAAAACGTAATTAAAAAAAAAAACACCACAAAACTTTATAAATTATGTAAATACCTGTGTAAAGATAAAGATTATTTGCATGCAGAATTTCGATACAAATGCACGGCACAGATTTGTGTATTTCGTTATTATTGCTATTATTTAAATATTATGATTGTAATATGTATTTTTAATGATTTAACCATGTTGGTTTCTAATTTCTTTCTTCCAGCTATTACCATGTTTCTGGCCTTCAAAATTGACTATGTGACAGAATCTATGAGTAACTTTGGCTATACCACCCTTGGAGTATGGTTTGGCATACAGTTACTCTGGCACCTGGGTTTTGAGATTGTCAGTTACTTCTGTAAGTTTAGTGGAGTTTGTATCAAATGATAAAAAATTGAGATCTTACCAAAAGAAGTTTATTAGATATTAGAATAAGCAATGAAGACAATTACTGTACAGAGGTATATTGTGAAAATGGCCAAAACATGCTTGCCATTGGTGAGTAAAGTTATCCCACATTTGATACGGGTGTCAGGGAACAAGGAGTAGGGTGCTTGTTTTTCTTGGCACAGCATAGTGAGATAGTTTGTCATTGCTTTCCGTGCGGAGCATAGTGAGATAGTTTGTCATTGCTTTCCGTTCGGAGCATAGTGAGATAGTTTTTCATTGCTTTCCGTGCGGAGCATAGTGAGATAGTTTTTAATTGCTTTCCGTGCGGAACATAGTGAGATAGTTTGTCATTGCTTTCCGTGCGGAGCATAGTGAGATAGTTTTTCATTGCTTTCGATGCGGTCTTTACTTTCAACAATTCTTAAGAGACCTAGTTACCCATTAAGTACTGGGTGGGCAAAGAGGAGGAAATACAATTTTGCCCACACTGGGAATCAAACTTAGGAATTCCCACATGGTGGTCAACTGCCCTATTGATTGAGCCACCACTCACCCCTAATCGCAAGCCTACATTAAATAATTCAAATCCTCAATATCAGTAGCTTCATTATCCAATGCCTTGCCGCTGATATAAACGTAGCTTTTATCATGTTGCTACTATGCTTCTGAAATCGTAATTTAATTCCTCACTAGGGCATTTTCACTTTGGACCTACTTCAATCTTTAAAGCATTACTTATTAAAGTTATTGTTATGTTTTGTTGAAAAATGTGTGAAAAAAGGCAGAAGTGCTTCTAAATTACAGAGCAATAATATAAATAGTGAAGGAAAACACTGCGCAGTCAAGTGATTGAAAGATTTTAAAGGTATGAAGTTAGCAGTGGGGAGAATTGGCTTAAAGTGTAATGCCTGAAATGTCTGCCTTAGTACAGTTTGAGCCTTTGATTTATAGTAGCCTTGGCACCCATCGCCTTGCCACTTAGGGAAACACTTAGACTGTGGCTTGGGTTTTACACAAATTCACTGAATGCTCAATAGTGAGAAGATATAAAATAACAGGTCTAATTTCCAGGATTTCTTGTAATCTCTAGAAATTATAGTGATTACGCGAAATCTCTGGGTGAAACAGGGATTACATCTATTCACTGAAATATTTAGTGATTATGCGTATTGCCTAGGTACGGGTTTTTACTGTAAGATATACAATGTCAGAAATGTCCAAAAATAACGAGCTCTGACTTTGCACTAATAAATGAGTTCTACAAAAAATTCTGTAGTCCAAAAGCTCTTCTTAATAGTGCTGACCACCCCCAATATCTAGAATATACAAAGCTGGTGAGATTGGAAGCTGCTCTCTAAGACAATTTAGAACAGAGAGATACAGGAGGTCATTTGTGCTGAGTAACATCTGTCTACTCCAGTAGTGAGAGGATTAAATTACATGTGTTACGATGAAATGAAGAATTTTTTCTCATGCAAAGCAATGATTATAAAGAATAATTTTGTTAATAATTGTGTTTATTTGGCATTATATATATATAACAAGCTGTGAGATACTGGGTGGGCATATATATATATATATGTCTGATATGGCATCTTTGACGGGTAGTGTTTTGTTTATTCCAATACTATCACCACAAATTTCCCTTGCGATGGGACAAATAAAAGTTATCCCATTAAAACTTTTCTTGCATTCATAAGCTCTTGAAAAGAATTCTGCATAGAATGGATATAGCAGGCAATATAGCAGGGTTCAAATTAAATGTAAAATTAACCAAGGCGATAGATATATGAGATCCAAGTAAGAGAGAGAGTTGAAGTTGTGAAACAGAAAATAGTGTAGCCTAACAATGGAAAGGTAAGGGCATTCCATTTTACACAAAAGATGAACCTATTCACATGACCCATATTGCTTTTTATTGTCCACCTAAACAAAGCTGCTCAGAATGATATCAATGATACAGAAAAGACTAAGGTGGATGAAGAAAATATCAAATTAAAGGATACTAGCAGCACTTGAAGTTAATCACTCACCATGGTTAGGGCAACAGAAAATTCTAAACTACGGCCCAAAGAGAAGAGGCAGACTATTAATTGTCCTCAAAGAGATCAGTGGAATGGTTTTGGGTGAACACTCAGAGAGAAAAAGTTTGAAATAGACTTAGCTCTGAGCAAGTCACAAAGACTTGTGCGGCAGGCCTGCAGTAATGCTGAAAGTAGCAGGCAAACACAACAAAATGGAGTATGTTCTATAACAGAATTTGATTTCCATTTGTAAGTCGATTGTGATAGATAACTGTTTTATTTTGAAAACGCCAGTTAAATATCAAATCTTCTATACGTCTTTATAGGTGAACATGAATTATTTTTTTGCTTTTTTCAGTTATGAGAAGTGACTCTGCATCTGACTCATACATGATCAATGATATCAAGTTAGAGACAGTATCGTGGATACCTTCAGTGATGATGATCGTCTATGTGATTTGCCTCGCAGGTTGCTGTGCCTCTGTGATGTGCGCGTTTCTCCTCTATTGAAATCTAAACCCAAGTTGTTTATAACTATAATGTAGCTGATCAGTTGTTATTCTTTTTTTGCTCAGAAAATTATGTGTTTTTAGATAATGTAGACTATGACCTTTTTAGCTATCAATTAGGACAAATCTAATGCCATAAATTTGAAATCAGTATGGAAAGAATATTATCTAGAAATTCCATTTTTTAACTCTTAGTTTTACTTTTTCAAAAGAATCCAACATTTTTGTATAAGATTTTCTTAGTTTTTACTCTTTTCACCATTGAAAAGCTTACAAAACAGGCATTGTTCTAAATGGCAGTATCTTTGCATGAGACATTCAACTTGTCTGATATTGGGGGCACAAGAAGAGTTTTTAATTTTTTAAATTTTGTGTAAACATGAACTGAATAATTCCTGCCATTTTTATCAAATAATTTTTTTTGATAAATTCAAATCTGCTTTTTCGCCACGATTTTGTTTGTATATAAATTGTGTGTGTTGCCTCATTTCTAATGAAACTAGTTATCAGCTTGACAGCATATAGATGCTAGACATTGTCAAAATTTTTGTGAAGAATACAAAGTTTTCTGATTTGTAGATATTTGCAGCTTTTAGGACTTTTTTGCAATCAAATAATTCAATAACATTCTGACAAATTATTGATATTGAAAAGAATTTATTGAAAAATCCTATTATTATTTTAGAATTATCATTATTACTTTTCTTGTCCTTATCCTCATGCAGCTCCATGCTTTCTACCACAATATCTTTGTCATATTTCTTATCAATACCATTAAAAATGCCATCAAAATCACTACTAGTGCTACCACTGCTTTCATCATCATCATCATCATCATCAT
>BMAT01013781.1:50198-75559 GCA_019649035.1 Elysia marginata | reverse complement strand
TCACTGCCAGATGTTTTTAACCTAGCCTATGCAATGACCAAGTTATAGTTCTTTTCGAGGCCAAATCATTGCCTTCTTTGAACAGTTTCATCTCACTGTCAGTGTCAAATAATAATTTGATCGGTGTCTAAAGCCCAAATACCTCTATACATCCTGCTATATTTTCTTATTATACTTGGAACATTCTGAATTGATAAACTGAAAGGTCCAGTGCGCATAGGAAGAAAAAACAGATATGGTGTAAGCGTACACGAAAAATGTGTATTAAAAATATTAGTTTATAGTTCGTACGTAGCATTAACTCTGCTTGTAAAAGACTTTGTCATACGTTTACATAATGAGGAAATTCATTCCTCTGTGTAACTGATAAATTCGAAAACTTTTGCCTATCATCTTCACATAATTTTTTCTATACCTTCACTATTAGTTCCTCATTTCATTACCTGATTTCTCTAGACCCCTCTTACGTTGCCAGAAATTTGCCTTAAAACAAAAACAAAGATGACCATAACAAAACGACTGGACTGTTTTCATTGGCGACCAGTGTGCTTCCCGGCATTATAACACGCAGGGCTGCATTTCTTCTGCGCAGAGCTGGAAATTGTTTCTTTTTTTCCTCACTAGCACTATGGACAACAGAAACCGAACAGGCTCTCAAACAACAGGTGTAGGCGTGTAAGCGACCGGTACCAACCATACATATTAAGACTATCATTATAAACAAGAGTAGCTGCGTCCACAATCAAGCTGGTTGGTTTAAAATGGAGCAGGCTTCTTGTTTACAGACTTACTCATCCCCACGTCTACGTCAGAAACATGCACCAGTAAGCTGTCATAAATCTTGAAGAATTTGAATGGTCAACGGGGTTCAAGTTTTAAGAGGGGTATAAAACGCAGAGACTGTTTAGCCTGTTATGCTACCATTGTTGTAGCCTACCGTACTGAATTACTGCGTACTTTTCACTCGCATCGACTGTGTTAAAAATTTACTACCTGTATCTTACTTGACGGCTCCCACTTTTACCTGCATCCTGTCTTCTATTTTGGGATCTCATGACACGGACACAATGAATATCCTATCATTTACCAGGGGGCCACTGTTTTGCTCTTGAGAGAGAGACCAACCTTCTCATTGCCCAAACGCTCTGTTAAAGAGAGTAAGAGACCCAAAATGCGCTGTCACCAGCCTATAATTACGGATTAAAGCTCCCCTTCCAACATGAAGGCGATTTCACAAAAAATATTCACTATAGGTCACCGGTACTGACAGTACTGTTATGTTCAACTGGGTTGTTATACCAGAACTTTATTCCATCTTCTGTCACTTAACTCTTTTCTATAAATAAACACACGCATTTGGTAAAATACAAGTAGTAGGTCTACATTTAATAATTATTGTATGATGAATATCAGCACCAGCTGCAGTAGCAATAGTAACTTATTGTACTAGTAGTAGTGGTAGTAGTAGTAATAGTAGATAGTAGTAGTAGTAGTAGTAGTAGTAGGCCTAGTAGTACTAATAGTAGTAGTAAGAGTAGTAGTGATGATGGTATGAATAGGAGGGGAAGGGGAGGATGAGAAGAAATATGGGTTGTTTAGTAGGTCCAGCAGTAGTAAATACAGCTTAAGGATTTAATAATTGTTATTACTAGAAAATAACTACTAAAAATATTTGTGACCATATAAATAAGGAATAAAAGCGCAACCTCCTACCACAGACTTACTCTGTTGGTCTGGCTATGAATTGAACAGAAATGTTGCTGTTACTCAGTCTGATGCGTTGACCCCCCCTCCTCCCGCAGCATCTTTTTTTCACCCATCATATCTTTGTGGGGAAAAGGAATACATGTGTAAAACCAGGCCTTAGTTGTGAAAGCAAGGCAGTTGAAAAATCCTAAAACCACCATTTTTGCCCCACCAACACAAAAACAGATACAAACAACCGAAACAGAAAAAAATACTTAATTAAATAAAAAAAACAAACAAAAGCAAAACAGCAAGTTTTACCTCTCGCTCACCCAAAGCATGAACTCATGAGTAAAACGAATTGCATAAATGAGATTACAACCTCGTACCAAAGCATCAACTTTTACTCTCAGCAACTGAAAGCTATTTTAAGAAAATGCTGTCTAGAAAATAAAGAAACTCTGAGCAGCCTGTATATGAAACAACCTTGACACCATTACACACGCCTTTCACTATCTCCTAAAAACTTTTTTTGTGAACGATCCTATCCATACCATGTTATCAACTTAGGAAACATAAACTTATAGCACTCTTATCGTTAAGTTGGTCTCTTTATGAGTACGGGTTTGAAGACTTTTAAAACTGTTTTTAAACTTAAAAGGTTATCAAAATTCGTTATTTTTTCTGTCTGTGTTGTTTTCTATTTTAAGCAAGGTAATCTCCATTCCTAATTACTATCCAACCTCAGCTCTTAAAATACCATTACTGTTTACGTCGCTTAATATTTATTCGGATGTTTTTTGGTTTCGTCGATATTGAGGTTTTGACCCCCCCCCCCATGAAAAAAAAAAATAAGAAAAACAATTCAGAGGGCCAACATCTGCTTTATGTTAGCACCAGATCGGCAGATAGCGGAATGACTTAGCAAAAGTTGCGTGTGTGTCTGGGGTTCACCGAACTCTACGTTTTAAACTTTGACAAGTGTGGGGTCAAGGAGAGGAATTTTTATCTCTAAGAGGGAAAAAAGTCTAAAAATATGCCAACGAAGAGTAATGTATCGCAGTTCACTTTATTTTGCGCGAAACTAAGAGCTAGAGATTTTAATGTATTATAACGCAAGCGAAGATTTAAGAATTTACCCCCATTTTAGAGTTTCGTGAAGTATCCACTTAACATTGTGAGCAGCTTTATACTTACATAAAATCTTTTCTGCAATGTATCCATTGTGTAGTAGGATTGTAATAACGCTTAGCCGTACTGCATAAAGGCAAAGTCAAAATATCGTTGTAAGCTTTTGGAACTTGGCCTTGAAAATTTAGCAACCTTGTTTTCAATATCTTAGTCTGGTTTGAAGACTTCTGCACCAAGTTTGTGATTGTAAAGTGGTGTGGGAGAAGAGATGAATGGCAAATACTTGGCAGTGGGCACAGTGAGTCGCAGATGTTCATGACTGGAGAAGGACTACAACCTGCCGGTAGCTGGTAGTTGTTCAATCTAAGCTGTTAATCTCTGCCCAAAATCTACTACTTTGTCCCCACAATAATTTACAATAACTGTTTTTGAAATGTAATCTACAGTTATAGGCACAAGGCTTTGCAAATAAAGAAATTTATACCTTGTATGTGAAGCTACAATTTCGACCTAATATGCATCTGGCCAGGCAAAGTCTCCGTTTATGCCTGGGTAATCAGAAGGCCTAACAAAAATTATCTGTTTCGCAACAAGTGCAAAAAGGGTCGGATGTCGCAACCTTAACTTCAGAAGGTTTTGATAGCTGTTGGCTGGATCAAGACATCTGTTTTTCTAAGCTTCCAAGATTTAAAAAGTGCATGATAAGTTGTCAAAATTTTGTGGAAAAATATCAGAACTTCTATTGAAATTAAATAACATTGACAAAGGCATCCTACTTTCGGACATCCGGCCCATATAGACCTGGCGCGAGACATCTTAGTTTTTCAAAATTCTCAAACATGGAGAAATGGAAGACAGAGGAAGCAGCAGAGAAAAGAAGAGAGGTTTAAAGTAGGCCTAATCGAAATAGTACAAAAGCCACAGTTGTGACTAAAAGGTTTCTTTTTAATCTTTTCAACTGCATCAGATTACTTAGTACAATCCTTAAACAATTTCAATGACCTAGCGTCACGTAAGTTTTTGTTCGATTTGGCGTGTCTTAATCTTAGCCGAGCCGTGGGATATCAATCGTGTGGCCAGTCAATTTGGGTTCAGGGGCTCGTCATCATATCTCTCTCCACTCCACCGAAGTCATATACATTGTATTTCAGACACACATAATCATCTCTTCAATTAAAATGTGCAGACTTATTAAACAAACAACTGCAATCTCCGCGGGTCTTTTATGAGAAATAATGCTTACCACTGTGTAACAAAATACATAGAATGGTTTCTCCAAAGCAGATTACAATGCGATACCCTTTGTAAAATTGTTACCGTACCGGTACCATTCAGTTTCTATATCGCTCTTTTTGAAAGACTTACAGTTTAGAGCCGTATGGCCTTTTTCCTCCATGCTTAAAAAAGGGAAAACATTCTAAAATTATTAAATTCCTGCACCTATTCTGGTCTTCTTCCTATAAATACAGATTCAGCAGACACGTCGTTAGTAGACAGAAAAATGTTGCAAATCTGACAGTCGATATTCAACTTCTTTCTGTTTGCTTATCCGCATGAAAAAATAGATATTTTTTTTAATCTTTCAATTTCAGGATCTTTGAAGATTTTTACAAGCTGGAAATATGAAATTATTTGGTTAATTATCTGCCTCCCATAAAGTAGAATTTTACCAAAAGTAAGAAATGTTTAAGTGGATAAAGACTGTCTAATTTTATCAAGTACTGATCTTAGTGTTCAAACCAAGCGAGCGATTTGCTTCACGTCAATTAATTGAGCCTATGTCGTGAGATATGAAACCAAATAGAACGATTTTCACCAGCTGTTGCGCATGGTACTTTCAACAGGATCTGTGACGCTTGTTATGCGATATCGCGATAAATTGCATTTTTATTGTTTTCAACCTTGACATCTGACTAGAGAGCAGAAATATATAAACACCTTTTATCAAAACACAGACAAGATTATTGTTATAAAAAAGCCTTATAAGTTTGTTACTGCTCATCAATTCTTGAAAGAACACTAAGGCTGCATTTATTTTCATGTCTACCGGCATTTTATAGGGCTCTTACAACTAGCCATAGAGCAAGCACGTGCAGCCGCTATATGTGAGGTTTGATATATTTAGCCCGGTACCTCACTGTTTCCTCATGAGACGGTAAAAGTGCGCTTTCAATTACAAAGTGTCGGCCTTTCTCTACAGACTCACATTTTAATGTCAATGATGCATAATAACGAATTAATTGCACAACGAGACACATGCTTCAGTGAAGATAGAAGTTTTCTTTTATACTCCTTAAAATGAACCCAGTATGACCTGCTTGCCGCTATTTCCATTCATACTTTGGTAGCGAAAAAGCGTTTAGTTTTCGTAGCTTACATCTTTTCTGAAGGCTACCACTTTGGCGGAAAACTCTGATTCTGTCTTCTATGTCCAATAGGCCTAGTTATCATGTCTGCGCTTTCTCACCATGTCAGCTTTTAAACTTACCCCTTGCTTGCCTGACCACATGATAGCCGATGAAGCCTAGATGTAGATTTCAATTAGGCCTACTGCTATGTCAATAAGGACTCCCTTCTGTTTGCTTATGCCGGGCTGTCGGTAAGAAAACAGGGATAAATCAGACACAAGTCAGAAGTAGGACTTAAAATCATTTAGAAAATATTCACTACTCAATGTAATGCTCTTTAATAGTGAAAGAAATTCACTTGCGCTTTTTTTTACAATGTGACGTCCGTGGTCAAGTGGAAGATTCTCGGCTTTAAAATTCGTGGATAGATTTATACATTTCGAGTCTTGGGCTAGGCCGACATTTAGTAACAACGAAAGTCTGTTAAATACACCTCTCCTTGTGCGTCACAACTGGTCTATTTGCAGTGAAAGATTTCGTGTGTTTGCGAAAAAGATGGGTTGGGAGTCCAGAAGGTAGATTGGCTACTGATGGAATGTCCGGGGAACTCATAAAGAGCGCTTGTCGCGGTTTAGATAATTGAGCACTTTAAAAAGATTCAAATTTGTCCATTTGGTAAAAACCACACAGATATAAGCAAATACGCGGCTTTTATATTGAACTGTGTTGGCAACTTATGAAACTAGCATGTACAACATATCTCGCCAAATCTGACTTTGACATACGATATAAATGAGAAAAAAAAATCGAAATAAAGTTGTAACCCCCCAAATGAGTCTTGTTGTAAGGTGATGGCATTACGGTACAGAAACTGAAAAAAAATGCACAGACCTTGGCTTGAAATAGAATCATTGCACTGTCTACATTTTCATGTTTGCAACGAAGCTTTCAAGGGTTATAGGATGAAATTGAGAAGTCTATTTGTCTGCTAATCAATTGCTGGCATTTTACCATTCCCAATTCATTTCAACTGGGCCAGTTTCAAAGGCTTATCTGTCATATGGACTAACATGGCTGCCTAAGTCATACTATTTGGAACTAAAAGCTCAAATATTTTCAGTTGAGTTTACACAATGTTAGACGTGACAAATGCGAAAAAAATAACCTGCAAATACAAATTGTTTCATGCATATTAACCAACATTTAAAGGTAAAGTAAAATAGCCGGTCCAAAAAAAAAAGTTTTGAAAATGTGGGTATTACTGAAACAACTTCCTTGTGGGTACAGTCTATAAAAGAAATTTGGGCTTGTACCGTTTGAGCCACATAATAACTTTATGATGCTTACAGTAATAAATAGCAATGGTGGTCAAGTTATGTAAAAATATATGCCTTAGAGAAGCTATTCGTTTATTGTTTTACCCATTAAAACAATCTTCTTACCCCTTCTCACCACGAGTTTGTGAATTGATGAATGTGGGACTTTGAGCAGGATATGTGTTGTTAATCTATGGAACACGTACTAAAATTGACATTAAAGAGTTATTCTTTGCAATTCAAAATCAGATTGGTTACTAATGGTAATTTTTTAAATGGTCTTCTCTGGATATGTCACCAGATTCATATATATGTGTGTCATAACTGGGGTGGATACATCTTGGTATATATCCTCAATTTCTGTCTCAGAGTAGAACTCTGGGTGCCCACTGAAATAACACTAACAGGTATTATTTGCAAATAAGTAGATATCGTTGTATCTGGCTCCATGGGCTTGCCAAGACTACCTAGCACGGATGTTTAAAGGAACGGCTCAAGTGTAATGCTAGTTTCTGAGGTTATAATACAATTTTGATGTAAACTGTTACTGCATAAGTGAAAAAAATATTTACATCAGGCAAAATTTTTTTCCTCATTATGTTACCTTCAATATCATAGATAAACTTTTCTCACTGCTTGCTTAACCTTCTACTATTAATTATTATTGTTGATAACAGTTTGCTCTGAAATTATTTGTGCAGCTTTGATTTTGTTTTATCATCAAAGTACAACAAATCTCGCAAAATCTGACACCGACGAAGTCCGACATACGAGATATCGGGTATATCAAAGAGAAAACCGAAATAAAGTTGTACACCCCAAAAACGCGCTGATTTTGTTACATTGATTTTTACAGCGTGTGAAAAAGAGGTTAAACATGAATTGAGATGTATCAAACTTAAGAAATCGTGTGGCCCAGATGGTCTTTCCGCCTATGTACTGAAATACTGTCCGAAAGAATTAAGCGAAATATTTGCATTCATGTTTAACTGAAGACTGAAAGACCATTGTTTACCACAGATATGGAGAACCTCAGTAATTATATATATAAAAAAAACCACTTGTTAAGGAACACAACGACCTAAGGCCTGTGGCTCTATCACCTATAGCAACAAAATGTTTAGTAAAAATTGTATTTAAGACAATTAAAAAATATTTTATTTTTCAAGATCAAATACAATTTGCAAACAGAGAAAAGAGAAGTGTAAACAATGCTATTTTGGTTCTATAAGACACCTTGATTTGTTTCAAAAACTTATTGTAGGCTACTTTTTACAGTCTTTTGATCAGCCTTTAACCTAATTTACACTTAAAAGTTTCAAAGCTCAATCAGATAAATGTAAACGAAAATATCATTGCTTGGGTCTTTGACTTCCTTGAATGACCACAGTACGTCCAGTTAAAACAGAAAAATAATTGTTGAAAACCAGAAGCAATCATATCTATCTTTTTACTTATAATTTATGCTAACTTCTGTCAACTTAAAGACAGCGACAGCACTCATTAGTTGAATTTGCGGATGACACTCGTATATTTGGGCTATTCAGAGCAGCGGACGAAGAAAATTATAAGAGCACTAACGCCTGGTTTACCCAGTGGTGCGATGATCACTTCCTTCTGCTCAACGTTAAAAAGACAAAAGAACTGATAATAGATTTTTGGCATTAAAAAACTAAACATTTGCCCATCTGCATAAAAAATGAAGAAGTAGGAAATGTGACATCATACAAGTATTTAGGTATAACGATTGATGAAAGGCTGTTATGGAAAGAGTGTACAAGCAACGTAATAAGAAGCTCAACACAAGATTGTATTTTCGATGTAAACTTATTTCCTTCCACGTACATTCTACGCTTCTTCTACTGTTTTTAAAGTTGTCGTTAAAACACTTTGTCACTCGCTATCACTCTTGCTGAGGGGGGGGGGGGAGGCACCCAAGAGTGCCAGATAAGAAAAATGAACAATGAGAACAATCTAAACAAAACCCAGAAACCGTTCAATGACTTTGGTTTTTTATACTACATTAATATTCATAAAGAGTTGTGTCAATTCTAAAAGATGATTCGCATCGCTTACTCAAATAAATTAAGTTTTCCAAAAAATCAGGTAGACCCATTCTCTTTAAGTGTAGATGTGATGAACGGTACCAAAACTTGGGGAGGTGGTTTTTTGAATTTTAAAACCTCATTGTTTATTGTATAAAATGAGGACTTACAGTGAAATGTAATGAAACTTTACTTGTATTAAAAAGACGGGAAGAATTTCTAAACAGGACAATTGCATGTACAATGGCCGCCCTATTGACGTTGTATTTTCTTTTGAACGTTCAGGGTGACATGTCCAGCATGGGAACATTTAGAATAGGCACCCAAGAGGTTCTTAAGTCAGCAAGGAAGGCATTGTTTGCTCTAAAAAGCGATATCGAAAAACGCAACTGCCCAACTACAACTTTTTAATAGTATTGTTGAACCTACACGGAATAATTATAGTGAAGTTTGGGGCCTTTCGATAGATTTTAGTTTTCATACCTAAAATCAATTCTTTGTGTAAAAAGTAGCACCCCTGGCTCTTTTGTATAATAATGGTGAACTAGGAGTTTTCCCATGATTTGTTCAACGAAAAGTTAAAGTCATAAAGTACTTATTAAAAGCTATTAGCGCTGATCGCAAAAATATTTTTATCGCCAGGGTAAAAATCATTTATTTAAATGGTCTCATGAAAAACCAAATGTTACTACTAGAAACACGCTTGTTAGAGGTGTTGTAAATAATTATATGTGGATAAGGTTATGCCTAGATTAATCAGTGTGTTCATAATGAATCGCAGTTTCTGTCCATTTTTGGGGATCGAATGAGCGATATTTATTTGCAGGACTGGTGGGATAAGGTTGAAGGTAGTAGCAGTTACAGATTGTATAAGCATACTATTACTAAGTCGTCTTTTTGTTATGAAATTTATTTTAGTGTTTGTGTAATGGTGCACAGAATTTCTTAAGTAGAATTTGTCTTAGTTTTCATGCATTTAATGTTGGACGGGGTGCGTGAGAGGTCCAAAGAGTTTCTGTAATAAAAGATTATGTAGCGTCTGTGGAATTGTTGAACGTGAATACCATTGTTTTATTGAATGCAGTTAACTCCAAAAATGTAGACGAGGATGTTTGCCTGAGAAACTTGTAGAGAACTGGAAACCAAGTATGTTTGAATTTGGCAACTTTTTAAAGACTATGTATGAACAAGAATATAAAACGCTGTCTGTTCTACGTGCACGAGTTTTGAAAGTGTTTCTGAAGAACTTTAAGTGAATAAGAGTTTTCCGTCTGCGTAGCACAGGCGTGGTTGTCTTATTGGCGATTGTACTTGATACTTATACTCGATAACTTACTTGGAGATTGAATGTTGTTCTTTTGGCCTCTGACCCAATAAAACTATTAATTGAATTGAACTGGAACTGAACTTATGTGAAATGTCTCCAATTTAGCTTAGTTTCAATTTTGTTTCGTTATAAGATTTTACTTTATATTTATTAATTCTTTCAAGATACGTAGCTTTTACAAAGCATGACATATTCTATTGTAAACATGTGGAAACGCTCTAAGTTCAATTTTAACTTGACTTTGATTTAGCCTGTCTCTCAGATAACAGATTGACATTTGGCCTTAATCTTGAAAACCTGTATGTTGAAAAGTTTAATATGAAAGAAACAAACGGCGACAAAAAAAATTTATAAGCCTTGTGAAAGTTTTGCAGCTGCATTTTACAGATACGAGAATTGACGTGTTTTAATTTTGATGTTCATCAACCCTGTTTCTCATTCACCAACAAAATTTCAACATCTGATAGGTGGTCTTACAAATCTTGCTCGAAAAAATCGGAGATGTTTCAACTTTGACAATTGTGACAGTGTTAAAGAATTAAAAAAAGGCAATTAGGCCTATATCTATAAAAGCGAATAGCCGATAGTAATGTGTTATCAAAATAAAAGGTTAAATCAGGGTCTAATGTCACATCGATTCACATTATTTCATTTTATAGCCATATCAGGACATGTGAAACGAAACTTAGCGAAAAAAAAACTTGAGTGCATACCATGCCGAGTAGGCCTATCAATAACTGTTCTCAGGAGATAAATGTTCAATTTCAATCTTTCGGCTTACTGAATAGGTACCTTCGTAGAATGTAAAATTTATGATTCACTGTAAAAGTATAAACACGCCTTTTAAAAAAATTAACTTTAGGTGCTCTGTTTTATTGTAACCTGCAATCTCCGTTTCCCTGTATGAGAAAAAAACAGTTCCTTAAAATTATACATATCAGTATTAAGAAAATATAAAGACACTTTTTTTCTCCAGGTGTCTCTGCCTTCGGCAGGGGAGCCCCAGGCAGCACCTGTTTCACCCGCTACCCAAAGCATCACGGCATCGGGACCCAGACCGATAACAGTCCTTATACAATCACTGTGAAACCGCTAGAATACCGGAAAAATGATGTCATCGAAGGTATGTGAAGCTTTTTCGGTGTTTATTTTCAAATTTTTTGTTTTCAACCCTTAATTTATTATATTTATTGCATTTTGTACAGATACACGTTGCGAGTTTTATAAAGCACAAGAACAATGATTAAACTAGTGACGTTGCACGCGCAAAAACGTTTACGATACAGTCTCGGATTGATGTTAAGTTGTAGGCTTAAAATTGCAGACGCCCATGGTCACTGGTGGCTTTCCAGCTCCGCCATTTTAAATGACTATTGTGAGTCAGCAAACTGAACTATTAGGAAATTGATGCTAAAATTTGGGAAGTAGGCTGTGTTAAAATCATAATGATTCAGTAAATGTATGAAGGATTTAAATGTAGGCTGTTGATGAGAGGGCTGCCCACTGACCACTAACTATCGCTTTTACATTATTTTCATCATGATTATTACACTCGTCGTGGAAATCATTGCTTAATTTATTGTTGTGATGATGAGCAGTTTTTTTTTATTGTGTAACTGTGTAAACATTTTATTGGACAATTCTTCTCTTCCTCGCATCATAGTGACAGACAATTGCATGCATGTTCTAATGCCAACGTCATCGGTCTTTTATAGTGACTTCCATTTCATGACATTTCTGGTTGTACAAAATAACGATACAATTTTGTCTATTTTCAAGTTTATTACCGCCCCCCCCCCTCACAAAAAACGTCCTCAACTTTGCCCCCATCCCTATCACTTCATTCTTCTTTAAGTTGTTCTCATAAAAATTTATACACGTACAGCAAGAAAAATTAGTCATGTCAAGGTGTGTTAGGTTTGAAGGTTCTGACTTTATTGGTTTAAAAGCTCTTTGATTCTAGATAACACGCCTCTTAGATGTAAAAACACAGTTTATGAGCTCCAGTGTAATCAGATTTCCAAGGGATCTGTAGAACCTCCCTCCAGTTGAAGAACGACTCTAACTTTTGCGCTATGTTGCGATCGGCTTTCTCACTTGTTCAAGACCTCATTTATTTTTGCTTTCATTTCATTTTCAGTGAAGGGAATTGACCATCCCATGTAATAATAATAGTAATGAAGTTATTTTCCAGCGCCTCTTCCTACATGTAGGCCCGAAGCTCTTTACAATAGTATATCTACCCAAACAAACAATGCTGACATAATGACAATTTTGTACAAAACATACTCCATTAAGAATGCAAACAAACAGAAGAAAAACAAAAGGTGCATGTACACAAATTAAAGAGAAAAAGAATATATACATCGACCATTGGTAGTCCCACATTGCTTAGTACATCGGATTCAAATCTGGAAATTGAGGTGGCCAGCCCTCTTTAGCAATGATATCGACTCCTTGATCTATGAGATATTGTTGGGTTGTACGATTTGTGCGAAAGTAGCACCGTCTTGTTGCAGAAAAAAATCACCTTGAGGATAAAGTTTGTGACATTAGGGAAGGAGTTTTTTTTAAGCAGAGAGATGTAATAATTCTCTGAATTGACCTTCGTAGTTTTCTAATCAAGGAAAAAACATCTCGGTTTTGCCATTCCAGCCTAGCCAGCAGAAACGATGACTTTCTGTGAAAACCCATTCGTTTCGTGGTAAAGCCGTTGCAGAGCGGTGTCCGACTTTTAGCTTTCGCAGACAACACCATTTTGCAACCCGATCGCGCCTTACCAAAATAATGCTACGTATGGTCGGTATTTTTTTACGCCTGTGAAACTTGGACACTAAATGCAAGTCTTGAAAGAAACATAGAAGCGCTGGAAATGTGGCTGTACCGTAGAATGGCCAGGATCTCTTGGAAAGAGAAGAAAAAGAACAAAGAGGTACTGAAAGAAATAGGTTTGAAGCACACGGAGCTATTGAAAACAGTAAAAACCAGACAGCTCGCGTACTGCGGGCACATACGACGTCACCAAAGTCTCCAGAAATCCATTATGGAGGGAAAGATCAACCGGAAGAGACAACGTGGTAGAAAAAGAAAATCCAGGCTTGGTAACATCGAAGAAACGATGACTAGACGGAGGATCAACGAATGTTGTGAGGTTGCTCTAGACCGAGAAGAATGGCGACGCACCATAGCATCCAACCTCTGGCAAGAGACGGAACAGCGCTAAAAAAGAGTGAAGTATTTTTCATTTGCTTAAAATCTTCATCGGCAAATTTGTTCAGAAAGGTCTGAGGTCTAAGGCGTCTTTTCTTTTTCACACTGTCCATTTTTCTGCTAACCTGAATTCGTTTGTAGGCCTTTAACTTTAGACCCCTTTTCACAATTATTTTTACAGTGCTTCTTCCTATCTGTAATTTTGATACTATTTTTCTGGTTGATTTATGGGTGCGCAGCGCGGATTCCAAACAGCTTTGGTGTGGAGGTCGATGTGTGTTTTCCACAGGTTTCGGTAACTTTTTTTAAAAATATCTGCTGTTTCGTCATTTATGAACGGATTTTGATGATATGTGGCGTGGTATTGTAGTAATAATTAATTTGTCATATGCCTTAATTGAATAACAATTGCACAAAGACTGTTAGATATATGGTGCTCCAAATAAGGGGACGCTTTTTGAGCCACCCGATATAAATAAATTGCGGAAAATATCATGAAGTGTACTCGTTTTACCTTAAGCTTTGATAAATGGAAAGAAAACACCCTTTTCATCTTAAGTAACCCTTATAAAAAATTCTCACGAAGCAGAAAGCACTCCCGCATATAGCAACATATTTTTTGGAAATTACATCTTATACATAGTTAATTATTCTTTATCTATTTATGAAGCTGTGAGTGTTGAATACAAAATTTTCCTCGTCCGATTGGTTCATTGACTGATATAAGAGTACATTGTGGACAGGGCCATATCTCTGTCAGATTTGTAAGCATTTGCTGGTGTTTGCTTTGATCCCTTTTCTTTGATTAGTGTTTGGTAGGCCACTTGTCAATTAAGGAGCTAAGTTACTGCTCAAACAAAATGTACACAGAAACTAAAAGCTCTTTGTGTTTCTATCCTCCGACTCCCTCTTTTGGCACACTGTCTTTAAATTCATACTATCTAACCTTTAAAGCTATTTGCATTTCTTTTTGCAGTGGAGATTTCAGGTCCAAGTGATCGACCTTTTAAAGGTTTCCAAACAGCTGGTTATCGGCAGCCTAAAGGTGATAATTGTCATCCCATTGAAATAGTTGGCAGTTTTACAGATCCTGATGATGGAAAGACCCGAGTTTTTACATGCCCAGCTGCCAATGGAAGCATTCTGGTCAGATATGTTATTTTAAGCACAATTACTAGATGATCCCCTCCTCTTCTCTCTGTCCCCCTGTCCGTACCTTTCATTCTCTGACTACGCGCCCTTTTTTCTTCTTTGAATTTTAACTTAAGCATGCAACACACAGCATGTTAAACAACTTTCACGCTTCTTTCATATGCATTGATCACCAGTAGGCTATTAACAGATGAAAGGACACCATGATTGTTTTTTCAAGAGTGTAAATAAAATACGAAAAACCAAGGAAAAATCTGCACCAATCTCTGTTGTCTTCTTTTCTTCATTACAGATTCCTAGAAAGCATTATCCATTTATAATATGCTAGAAAAAAAAGGCTGTATGTTTTAGCTATGATTTTATATATCTAGGTAGGCCCACAGGTTAGGCAGCTCATGAATGAAGGTAATTTATACAGCAATTATAGTGAAAACATCAAGAGTGATTCTAGGGGATATTTTTAATTGCTTCATGAAATAGATTTGCAAGAAGTACAACAAAGATGAGACTGAAAGACAGTTTTTGAGACAGCCCCTCAATAAATGAATTTGGGTTGCTGCATAAGGGTTAAAAATTATGTGATTAAGAGGTCAACTCCATTTAAATGTTTGCAGCTTTTTGCAATGCATCAATAAACTTTTCCTCCTCTTAAACCTCAAATTACTACCAAACATTATAATAGGTAGTATAAAAATTAGTTGAACTTTTTTAAAATGTATGATAAACCAAAATCATTATTTTCAGAACATGGTGACTCACAAGAACAAAGGCGATGTGACATCTGTAAGGTTTAACTGGACAGCACCTTCATACAATGCCGGGAATATAATATTTCAGTATGGCATTCTCTATCTTGTGTCTTGCAATCAGTCCTCATGAGTGAGATGATATATACACAATTCTCACATTTGAAGGTGTTGATGTTTTTAAGAGTGCTTGAAATTGTCAAAATTGCATAAAAAGTTATTTTAAATTGTGATGAACCTAAAATAATGATGAAAAAGCAGATAGGCTCTTTTTCAAATTGAAAATTAAGCCATCTTTCTCAAGTTGACTGATTGCAAGATATAACTTTACTGCGGTATAATTTTAATCGCTGTGAAGACAGGGAAGATCAAAAGATCAGTAGCAATCTGACTTAAGTAGCATTGTATAAGGCTGAAATTGATTGAGGTACCCTAAGAATAAAGGCTGAAGATATAGTTTCTACAGACACATAAGAGGGAGATGAGAGAGAGAGAGAGAGAGAGAGAGAGAGAGAGAGAGGGTGTGTGTGTGTGTGTGTTGGGTAGATTGGTAAGTTGTTAAGTAAGAGATATAGGTAGGTTTGTTAGGTAAAGGGCTGGTAACATTAAAAAATTGGATCTACTACTGAAAGTACCCCGTAGTAAAAAAAAAGTTTAATAGATGTACAGTGAGACCTCGGAATCAGGAAAATCAGGAAACTGAGAAAAAGAGAGATTTGAAGGAAATAAACGGAATATTCTTATTCAATTAACTCTCTTAATTGAGAAGAGAGACCAGACAATTTTGGAAACTTTTATTTTTCAAAAGAAAAGAGAAAGTAATAGACTAATCCTTTTTTTTTAAAAGATAAAATCTGGTTTATGGCGATGATGGAGTCAGTCGCCCTTGCTGTATGTAAGAGCGGGTCTTTCACAAGTAAGCCAATACTTATGCTAGTAACAACTTGATTATTATCAATCGCCTTTATGTTTCTCACCTGAAACAAAAGACCGCCTCCACACCACGCTTAACAAACAAGTTAAGCAACTGTATAGATAGACCTGTTGTATTGACTCGAGAATAACCCTCCAACCACAGTCATAGTCAACATTCATCTGAATTGGTCCAGTTTATTGCAGATTCACCTTTCGGTGCTTGATGATAGGCTAGATGTTTGCATGACCGTAATGTGCCAAAGCTAGTCATTCTGCTTCAAGATCGTAAAAAGAGATGAATCGAAGCCATAATATTCATCGCAATGAAATAGTGATCTCCCATAGGTTTCTCAGATATCTCATTAATTCACACTTTGCAAAGAAACACAGGACTGATTATTACCTTTAATACATTTTATATAACTAGTGTTCAAACTAAAATCTCAGGTAGCTTGGCAAATCGACAAAATCAGCATCCTATGATTGGCAATCCCGGATTAGCAAGGTCCCACTGTATAGATGGAGGGGTGAATACTCAGATAGAGGCCTGTAAGGATAGAGTTTGAAAAAGACAAAAATAAAAACCAAAGTAGACAGGCAATTACTACTAAATATACACAAAACCTTCATATCAAATTAAAAAGGATACCGTATTAATTTTGTGAATATATATAAAAGTTGGCAATATAATAATTCGAAATACAAACACACTCTCTGTTTTCAGGGCTACAGTGGTTGAAAACTTTTATACATTTTGGACGGATATGAAAACCACCCTGACGGCAGTGCCAGGCGAAGTACAGAGTCATGAGTATATAGTACGTATAAATATAGCCTACACATGGCATAGATTGTTCATACTCACATTTTTTTCTCAAAAGAACATAGATTATGTCCGTTTAAAAATTAGAGCTTCTAAATTAGGTTTTATAATTGAGTCCTTTTTAAAAAATGATTTTAGAATATTGTGCGATCTTGCTTCTAGGTCCAAAGTGGTTGTAGGAAGAAAAATTAATGCGAATATTTTCGTGTAAAAATAAAAAAAACCCATTTTTAATATATTTTCTAAGACATTTTGACCAAGTTGTCCTTGATTTGAGTGAAAGACACAGAACAAAAAAAAAAAACATAATGAGACAGAAAACAGAGCAGTTACCTTATGTTACATTGCGTTGAAAGTCAAACCCAAATTTTGAAAAAAACTTATGTCCTCCAATTCTTGTATGTATTTTTTAAAATTTCTATTACATGGAACCCCTCAATTAAGACCCCCTCAATGAAGACCACCCCTCTTAAGTGACTTTAACTTTGCAGACGTCCGCTTATATGGGTATAGTAATTTAACCCTTGAACTAACACCTTCCTCCTTTAAGACCTGTTTTTAGCAACATTTTACAAGGTCTTTATTCAGGGATTCCACCGTGTTTCTTTGATTTGAGTCAATATTTCCTGGATCATCATTTTTAAGTACTTATGACCTTTCAATCATACAAATTAGTCTTAGGTCTACATATACTTGTAACAGTTTCATGCCATTTTAATGTCTCATATTCTGTCTGTAGGAAGCATGTGCCCAAAATATGACTAAATCAAATGAGTTCTCCGGCTGTGGGGACAAAAAGGCCTGCTTCTTGTACCCATATCACTGCAAGGAAAATGACTGTGTGGCAGCTGTCAGTTTTGAATATCTGGCTGACTCAAATATCTACCAAGTTGAAATGTATGCAGATCCGGGACCAACACCTGGCTATGTTGGTGTAGCTTTCTCGGAAGATGCTGACATGGTAAGGCATCCCACCCAACTGTTTTGCACAACTTTTAAGAAATTTGTGAAAAATTATCAAAGCTTTTGAGTGTTAAGGAAAAGTAAGAAAAGTAACTTAGGATACATTTACCGTGAGAGTCCATAATTGTTGATGCTGCAGATATATATGCTTATGATTAAAAAATTTTCACCACTAGCTTTGGTTTACAGAGCTTTGGCAAATTTGTCAAATCTCTGAGTGGTTTGAGTTGCAGTGAAAAATTAGGTCCCATTCAATTTATGACTAGGGTAAAAGCTGTTGGCTGTTGTTACATTCAAACAGAGGCTATGAAAGATTTTGTTGCAGTATCCTAATGCTATCCCTGCAAAGCAATGTTACTACATTCGCCACCAAGGTTTGCATTTAGTCAAGCGTATCAACTTGACCTTCCAGATGTTGCTTTCAAGGGAAGTTAAGAAAGACACAGGGAGAATTGGATATAAAAATAAAAGAAAATAAAAATAGCTCACAAGTAAATTGCAACCATGAACTAACATTTTATATCAAACCCAGTCTTTTTTCTTTACAAAGTTGATAAAAAAAACAATGTTTTTCTTCTTTTTAAAATAAATGTCTAAACTCCAAGCCGTGCAACTGCTGTTCTAAGATACAGAATTACCAACTGGCCTGCATGATGTTCCAAGATAAATTAAGAAAGCTTTGTTGTTTCTATTGTTTATATCTTTTTTAAAAACATTATTGTAAATTTAGTATAATGTATGTTTGTTATCAAGTTAAGATTTTTAAACGACTTATATTTTCCAGGCAAACGATGAGACCTTTGTATGTGCAGCAATCACAGATGAGATGAGTGTCCAACACGGCCTTAACCCCGGAAAGTTCAATGAACGAGTTATAACCGTAAGTTAGGCTTTGAAAATGTAAGTACATAAGAGGCCCATTGCATTGCACGAGCGCTTGCAAACAGATTTTCGTTCACCCGATGCAACAGCTAATTTGCCATCATTGGCTGATAAGGTTTGCCAGTGCTTGCAAACAGCCTCCCTAGGTAGTGCAAGACGAACTTACAAAGTTGATTGGTTAATTTTTCATGGTGCTATTTCCTGTTGAAATTTTAAAATTGAAAGTAGTCATGTACGCTAAACAGATATTTTGTTGATCTTCACTACTATTAAAACCATGTATCAAAATGCAACTTACTGAACAAGTTTTCTAACATAGACAGTATTTTATTGATTTGACCCAATTCCTTTGTCAGGAACGTTAGGTGGATGCCGTTTTAGAAAAGGAGGTCGCCATTTAAAAAGTTTGCTGAGAACAGGGTTGACTTGGAACAAAAACATTTGTTGCACACCGTTTGCCTGTTCCTGGCAAGCGCTCGCCCTAGGCAACGGCCTCTGGTTAAGTTTTTTTTTATAAAAATATTATTTTCATTCAAACCTATCTAATATAGTTGTAACAATAATAATAATAATAATAATAATAATAATAATAATAATAATGATAGTATTAATAGTAACAGGAGACTTTTATAGCGCACAAAATTCACAACAATTGTTGTGAGGCAATGAAAAATAATTATACGGTCCTAGACATTTCAAAACAAGCTTAGACTGCCTTATGAACATAATAACATTCCAAGTCATTCAATTGAAAAAAAGGTAAAACGAAGGTTAAAGCAGCAATGCTTATCTGAATGAAGTTAAAATGTTGTAGGCCTACAAAAGAAGCACAGAAAAATTCCTTGCGACCTTGGTGAATGCCTCGGAGGTCGGAAATCCTGATTCGGGAAAATGTCTTTCAAAAGCCTATCTTTTGTTTTATCTCTATATTTCAAATCAAGAAAAGTTTTAATATCTTTCCACCAAAATCTTATAATTTCACGAAATCTTCTATGTTTTAAAGTTAAAAAAGCATTCTCAAACAAGCAGCACCTCAGAATGTGAAATATGCGACATCTACTTTATTCACCCTGATTGCAAGACAAGTTTTTGCATTCCACTTTTTTTATTTCTAACAGTAAAAATAACTAAAACTATAATGCTATGTCATGAGGTAATTTCTTTATATATCCCTATACTATTATACAAGTTATCAGAATATGAAATGAAATAAGAATTTTCTTTAATTCTAGAATGATCTGATGGCTGCAGAGGTGAAACTTGAGGACGGGCGTCTTGCATGTCGATTTAAAATGTCAGTCAGCTCTACAGTGGGAAGGATCAAATTGGTCAACGGCAAGCCAGAAAAAAATGACATGCCTTTTGACAAGGGCACAGCTTGGCGTATACAACTGGCTTGGGGTCCAGTAATGCCTGGTTGGTAAAGCTGCAAAACGTGATAGATTTTGTCCCCATAGGTTCATAAAAATGCTTATACTACAAGGAAGTAGGCTTAAGTTCTTTTTTTATTTTCTTTGTAAAAAACAGTCCTGACAAAGTTAAACCAAGAGAAATTCTTCATACTTGTACAATAAAGTTGTTGACATTAATGATGTTAACTAAACAAAACTATGAGATTAAAAAAAATCTGTCACATTTGTAAGTAAAGAAATTTTAAAGCTGCACAAAATAAAATCTATTCCAATAAATTTCAAATTTTACTCACTGACAGTGTGGCATGCCATTTGCTGTTACAATTTTCTCAGGTCTATGGAGGTGTGAAAGTCTTTTTTAATTACTCATGTTACAGCAATAGCTTTTTGTTCAATAAAAGTACACATCAATGGTTTATAACGTTTACAAATTCCTGCCAGCAATAAGCTGGAAAACGGTAGGCCTATTTGAAAATCAATACAGTATTTATAAAATAAAATGATAAATCCTGCATGCTTTAAAAACCCCTGTACTATCTATTGGTTTCCATCTCTATAAATTATCCTTTAAATTATTATCAAACAAAAATATCTCTAAACAATATAATATATTTTTGAACCCCTCTGTTAAAATGAAATAAATTAAAACATTTTAAGAAGATTAAGATCAGAGACAGGAGAGATGGGAAACTTTCAAGTTGAACCCGTATTGTTGATAGTGTAACCGCCTGTGGGGTGAGCTAATTGAAGGGCCTAACCTCTAGATGATAAACAAGACATTAAAGACTTACAGGTAACATTGAAATGCAAGGCTTGTTGACTAGACTGTGGTAGCTCTGCTGGTATTTATCGTTAAGATATTTATACGACCTGATTACAGGCAAAACTGCAAATTTCCAGTCTCACTTTTTTAAATGTCTTTGTTAGATTCAATTTTTTCCCTTGTTTGTTATTTAGCCTGGTTGCGATACAAATATATTTTACAATGATAATTACTTATACTTTTCATGCAGATTCAAATGTCATTACAAGACACAAAGACATGCCTGCTACTACATTCTCAAGTATAAGGATCAGTGAAAGTGACACACATAGAGGAACTGCATTTCATATTTTGGTCCGAGTACATGGTTAGTATTAATTTATTGGAGGCTATTGTGCCAATATTGAAATTATGTCGCAAATCAAAGATAATCAGGTTTTTATTCTCTTGTCAGGCTTTCTGTATGGCACTGGTTGTGAAATAGCTACATTAAAAGGAGTTTGCTTTTACCTTTCCCTTATCCAGTCCATCTAAAAATTTTAGATTGTTTTTTGTTTGATAATTTTATGAAGACATAGAACTAAAAAATTAAATTCCTCCTATCTTATCTTATGCACAAGGGTAAAGCTGCCACCCGCTCACATCTGTACTTCAGCTTTGAGAATTTGAAAATTCTTTAAAAGTCAAACCTGTATAAAAATAGGGATTATTTTTCATAATTTACATTTACACTCACAGTAAAGGTATGACTGTGGTCCTTCATAATGTACAGAATCTACAAATTTGAGGTTCAATTCTTGTGCAGACTTTATACAATCAATGAACATGTGATAAATCTACTATGTTGTTAATTTGTCAATCTATAAGCGCAACTCCTCCTTTGAAAGCAACAACATGTTGTCTATAGTTTTGTAGAAAGTAATAAATCTTATATATGAGGAGCAGCCAACATTCCTGTGGTGGCAGTATCAGTGACATTATTGACGGATCACTTGTTTTGTCTGGCTGCGCCTCAGATTGTTAGGAATATATGATATATTAGAGTTATTATCTTTCAGATATGCATTTCTGAAATTGGCCTCCATGTAAAATTTCACAATTCGTTTTTTTTTCCAAAATTACAACTCTTGAACCAGGTGCCTTGATGATAGTAGCCTGGACTTTCCTCAGTGGCATCGTAACAGTCATTGCTCGACATTACAAAGACATGATGGCAAAGAAACGTCTCTTTGGCACTAAGATTTGGTTTCAGGTAGATTTTCATCATTATAAAACTGAGCAAAGGAGCGTCATATGAATAATTGCACAATTTTTATATGAAGAACAAAAAAGGTGTCCTTATTTTGATTTAAAAATACATCAGACTAAAAATGATCAGTTTTAATAGCAGAGAGAATTTTCTTGATTGATATATCAATTTCAATTGTTTGTCCATGTCGCATTCTGTCCAAGTTTTGAATTATATGCTTTTGAAGGTTAGTGGGTGTTAAGAAGTCAATTTTTTTAAATTTTAGATTTTGACACAAAAGCCATTTCTAAACAGTTTTCACACCAAATTCTTGTTGAAATTTTACGTTTTATATGCAAAATTTTGTTTGATGTTGCTGCTAAGTTGCTGCTAAGGCTTCAACACCTTTATAATCATCTCAACTTTAATTACTTTTTTTCTCCCTTTTCTGAAATTTCAAAAGACCTAACCGTGCTGACGCCAAACAGCTATAGCTTTATACAGAAGCATGATGGAGCTTTTTTGTTTGTTGTAATAAAAAGTAGAGAAAATCAGCTTTTCTGTGGTACTAATATCTGACAACCTTCTTATTTCAACTTAAGACTCATTTTGACTGATAACAAGACAACAAAACTCGTATATGTGTGCAAAAAAAGTGTTTTTATTCTTTCCAAGGTACACAGAACCCTTGCTATCCTTGTTGCCATTTTGACAGCAATTGGTCTCAGCCTAATCTTTAGCCACTATGGAACTCCCATAAGAAAGGTAATTACTTTAGCCCAGTTCATTAAAGTGCCGGGCATTTTATCTTGCAAAACAAAGACAACAGTTTGATATTGTAATGTGTGACTCAAGGAAATTAAGGGCCTAGATATGGCTGAACTGTGTTTAGCTCCATAAACTTCTTTATCATTTTCACAATATATAAATAAATTGTTTATAATTTTCTCTTTCATTAATGCCTATAAATACTGACATATCATTGGAGAGTTGTAATTTTAAGCTAAAGTTTTATTTTCATTGCCTATTCTCATAATAGCCTAATTTAGGCCAATGTGAGGACATGGTTTTCAACTTAAAATGGAATTTTTTTGTGCCAGTCTAGCTAATATTCTACCCTTTGTTTTGTCTCAGTATTTTCATTGATTATAAATTTAAGAACATTCATTTATCTAGGCTAAACAAAACTACCCCCAACCCCCAGAAAATATATGCAGAGTGAACAAGACTTTCCATCACAAATTGAGGACATTCATAATCATTTAGAAATCTGTCAAAGAGGTTAAAATGAAAACCTTGCTTCAAGGCTTTAAATGAATGTATGTAAAGGCGTTTTTGTTTCTTTTTTGTCAAATAATCAGATTTTTTTCAATGTAGTTTGTTATTTCCTATTAACTTCAGGCAGCCGATCCTCATGCTTATTGGGGCTTAGCAGTGGCAGTAGCTGTGGGCTTGCAGATTATTGCTGGTATGCTTCGACCTGGTCCAGATCATAAACTTAGGATCTTCTTCAACTGGGGTCATAGAATTCTTGGGCAGGCTTCCCATGTTATTGCAGGTAAAATGATAAATAAACTGCTATCATTGCCTGTTTTTCAATTTCGTTATGTAACAACAGGCCCTTTCCAGAAGTATATTTCAGTAGCCTCTGAATTCCATACTTTGTAAAGAAGGTCTACTAAAATTTGAATTGTTCGTTTTGTACAAAACCTTTGTATTTTAGATCTACAAAAGTTAAAAGAAGTTTCATTAAATCTAAAGGATTCTTGCTCCTTAAGGGAAGTAAACTGAACAAGACATGAGAATTCTCATTATAACACGTGTTGCTGTTAATAAAGAAACAGCCAGCTGTAGGTAAATATTGTCCTTTTAGGTGGTTTTAGAATGAAGAAAATAAAGGGATTAGAGAATTTATCAATAAGCATTGCAGTATGTGTGCAGGCTTAAGGCTTTTGAATGGGGAAAGATTTTCAACACTCCCAATCTTTCACAGAGCTCTGATCTCATCATTACAGTTTCATTAATTTTGAAAATGAAACCGTATTTTGAAAACGTATGGCCTGAAAGGACATAAATGATTTTGTTAAAAAAAAAGACTGATTTGATTTTAACCATTTGTTTCCCCCCCTCCAAAAAAAACTAATCTGTTTCCCCCAAAACCCAATCTTTTTGTTTTCTCAGCTGTGACCATGTTTTTGGCTTTCAAAATTGACTACATCACTGAGGACATGCATGACTTTGGCATGATCACACTTAGCATTTGGGCTGGTGTTCAAATAATGTGGCACATCTGCTTTGAGATTGTCAGTTGCATCAGTAAGTTTTAGGTGTATGTAAAACAGTCATAGTGTTTAACGGATTACAGTGAATAATAAGAAACAACTTCCCCCGTAAAATGAAACAATACAAAACAGGGCATAAACCTCGCAAAACTTCTTTTAAAAATATAGATAAGAAGAACTTGTTCTTGATGAAATTAGAAGTAATGAGATTTATTTCCAAGAAATGTAAAAGTATGTACGACAACAAGTGCCAATAAGTATGATATTGTAATTTTCACATCACAAGGCATTTAGACAGGCTCCGTGGCCTAGCTCAGAGATCGGGAGGTGTGGGTTCGATCCCCGGCCGAGTCAAACCTAAGGACTTTAAAATTGGTATTAGCAGCTGATCTGCCTAGTGCCTGGAATTATGGATTTAGTGCTAAGTCTGGTCGGCTCGGTGTCAGGACAATGTGACTGGGTGTGGTGTATGCAAGCACTCATTAGGCCTACATCACAGTGTGGCAGCATGCTTTCAATTGTCCCAAATGCCGTCTCTGATATAACCTTGTAGTTGAAAAGAGATGTTAAAATTTAAACAACTTAATCTAACAAGGCATTAATAATTTGAACTATATGCAATTTTTCAGACCTTTCAAATGTTGTAAAAAAAGGTATATTTATCCAGATTATGGGAGAAGGTATTAGAAATTCTACCTATTTAAAATGTAGAAAAAAGGCGTTTTCTTGAAAAGGCGTTTTCTTAAATTCAAGTTGCCAACATGCGCTAGTTGTAAGAATTTTGTTTCTAAGCTTTTTAGATTCCCGAACAAACCTATACAAAAGAGAAGAAAGACATAGCTTACCTTTTACAGCTGTATTATGATGTGTTGAATTTTTTACACAACTTGCAAAGGTTATCTGGAATGAGATAAGCGGGAAAACAAGAGTTATCGTTCCTGATTGAAAGGTCGTGTCCATCACAAGACCTAAAAAATAATGCTTTTTTAGCGTTATCAACAACAAAATACTTCTTTTTTAAATTCACTTTGGCTTATAATTTAAAGTGTAATTACTTTGATTCACTCAAAGTAAAAATTGCGATGATTTTCAATGTAATGTTTCCATATTTAGCAAACAGAAACTCAATTTA